>VZTN01030271.1:219154-250782 GCA_013400515.1 Erpornis zantholeuca | reverse complement strand
GGCCCGGCACGGCCCCGCCCCGGCATGGCCATTGGCCACAGCCCGCCAATGGAGCGCGCGGCCGCCCCCGGCCCGCTCCCCTTCCCGCTCTCCTCTGCCCAGGCGGGAGCTTGGCGAAAAGTTCCCTGTGAGGGTGGGCAGGCCCTGGCACAGGGTGCCCAGAGCAGTGGGGCTGCCCCTGGATCCCTGGCAGTGCCCAAGGCCACGCTGAACGGGCTTAGAGCACCCTGGTTTAGTGGAAGATGTCCCTGCCCGAGGCAGGGGACGGGATGGGACGGGACGGGATGGGATAATGGGATGAACCGCCCCTTACAATCCAAACTATTCCCGGACTCTGTGAACTGCTCCCGGAACGGTGGCTCCGCGCCCGGGTTCCCGGGGGGAAGGGAAGGGAAGAGGAGGGTGTCGGGCGGTGCGGCGCCGTTTCCTGTCCCCCGCGGAAGATGGCGGCGCCCAGCGCGCTCCTGGCCTGGTGTGTCCAACACCTGCGCGGGGACTTCGGGCTGGACGTGGGCGAGGAAGTGGTGAGGTGAGTGGGGTCGGGGCCGGCCGCGGCCCTCCTGCCCTCCGGCAGGAGTCCCTCGGTCCAGCACGGAGGAAAAAGAGTGTGTCAGAGCAGCTGTCGGGAATCTGTGCCCGGGGTTGTCGCTTGGGTGGAGATTTGGGGAGGGGAAGTGGGGGAATTGGTGTGGGGGGATGTGGGGTCACGGAATCACAGATTGCTCTTAGTCGGGAGGGACCTTAAAGCTCATACCGTTCCACCTCCTGCTGTGGTCTTACCACGATCTCCACGGAAACCTGATCCGAAAAGGAGAGATAAATGACACACCTGTGGATAAACGAAACCACTGGGTTAGACCTCGGCACATCCGCCCCCTCACCCATTTTTATCCGCCCCGGCCCCTCGTAGGTACATCTTGTCAATCACAAACGAGGACGAGATCCGGGAGTACGTTGTTGACCTTGTTCAGGGCACCGATGGGAAGAAGAGCTGGTTTGTGGAAGAACTGCTGGCCAGGTGGAGGAAATCTGCCCAGCTGCCCTCCGAGCCTTTCCCAGTGTATTGGAAAAAGGATGGTGAGTGGTGCAGGGTGGAAAACTCTCAAATAAACTTGGTTATTGTGGTTGCAAACAATTCCATGCTGTGAATCCCTGTGTGGATACTGGTCCCACTGCTGACTGTCAGGACAGTTTGAAGCCCATTTTCAGTCACCAAGTAGAGTCCAGGGACGTCACCAAGTCTTTCTCTTGCTTACCCAGCCTCTCTCTGTGCTTGCTCACACTTGCAGAGGCTTTGGAAGCGCCGCGGGCTGGGGACCAAGGGAAGAAGGGGAAGCGCAAAGGGAGGAACAAGCAGGAGCCACCAGCGTACACCGAGCCCAGCGTTCATGGGGAGGAGGTGAAAACCCCTCTGGACCTGGCCAAGGTGAGTGTGGGGGCCATGCCAAGGAGGCTGGGGGTCACTGGAAAGGTTTGGAACCTGGGGCCTGGGTAAAGGGGATGCCAGACACTGGTAAAGATGTGATTGGAAAGTGGAAATGAGTGTCCAGGATGTGTCAGACTGGGATGCCCAGGTGGGCACTGGTGAGGCCACACCTCAAAGGGGTCAGTTTTGGGGCCCTTACAAGAAAGACATTGTTGTGCTGGAGCATGTCCAGGGAAGGGAACAGAGCTGGGGAAGGGGCTGGAGCACCAGGAGAGGCTGAGGGAGCTGGGAAAGGAGCTCAGCCTGGAGAAAAGGAGGCTCAGGGGGGACCTTGTGGCTCTGCACAAGTCCCTGACAGGAGGGGGCAGCCAGGGGGGTCAGGCTCTGCTCCCAGGGAACAGGGACAGGAGGAGAGGGAATGGCCTTAAGCTGTGCCAGGGGAGGTTTAGGTTGGATATTTGGGAAAAGCTTTTTTATGGTCAGATAGTGGAATGGGCTGTCTAGGACAGTGATGGAGTCACCATCCCTGGAAATGTTCAAAAGTCCTGTGGATGTGGCACTTGGTGGGGAAGGGGGAGAGAGAGAAAGGAAAGGAGGAAGAGGGAAAAGGAGGGAGGGAGAGAAAGAGGAAAGGAGGGAGAGTTAACAATGTGTCTCTGTGATCCTGGAGGGCTTTTGCAACCTAAATGTTTCCATGTTTCTATGATATCCAGGCTGGGGAGAAAGGCTGTGTCTGTTTGTGTCTATAGCTGGGAACAAAATAAAGATCAAGTAGCAAATATGCCAGCATAGATTTTTCTTCCCCTAGAAAGCCTGAAAGGAGAGAGCAGGTAAAGGAAGTGGAGGCTGTGATTAGAAATGAAAGAGATTTCTTTACTTCAGATATGAGGGTGGGGAACTGAAGCTACCAGGTGGTTAGAACATCCTTTCCTGCTGTAGTTAAATGTTCCCAGTCACACTGATTAAAGCATTAATTGGCAACTGTAATACTAAAGAAAGAAACTGTGGAATAAGAGCATAGGAACTCTAAAACCTGAGAAATGCTGCTATTCCTGAGTAAGGAGTGGAACTTGAATTTGTGTTTTTAGATGCAACTTGTTGGAGCAAGGAGGCTGCAAAGGCTGACAGTGTTTGTAAAAGTCTTTATAGGATAAAATTACACATTTTTTGAACTGGAGGGTTAAAAATGGACAGTGATGTTCCATTTCCTTGTAGTTATCTTCTAACTTAATTAAAATTAAAAAAAAAAAAAAACAACAAGTGAGAAAGGTCTGCCCAAGTCACTTTATCTTGTTTTGGGTTTCTTTCATGGTGGCAGTGTTTGGATCTGGCCGTGTCACTAAAACTGGGGGGACTGGAAATGCTGCATCTGCTTGTCACTAAACCAGATTGAAACTCAGAGGTGAATCATGACATCACTGGGGCCAGATCGTAGAAAGGGGGGCAGAATTTTACAGCTCAGTGCTTGAACCCTCCTGCATGGAAAACCTCTGCTGAGGTGGCTGTGCCAGGTGGGACCTGGGCAAGCTGCTGGGAGGGGCTGTGAGTGCAGCAGCCCTGCTGCCCCCACCAGCTGTGTCTGGGGACAGGCACACACAGGGTGCACAACTACAAACAAAGAGTCTAAGGAATCCTTGGAAATTAATTTGGGAGTATCTTAGCTGCTGTTTGGAGCTGTTAAACGGGCGTGAGGCTCTCCCGCAGGTAAGGAGTGCAGACAGCAGTGCTGGCTGCCCAAATCCCAGCAGCTCCAGCTGGCATGGGCAGCAAACTTCGAGTGCATCCTGGTGTCCTTGCTTTGTTTGGATTCCTTGGAGCTTTTCTGGCAGGCCTGAGCTTGTCTTTCCGCTCAATCTGGGGTCTGGTCCAAGTTTCATTCCAGTGAGGCAGAGTAACACTTGTCTGAGCCTCCCAGTCTGCCCAGGGGTCAGCACTAGCTCTCTGTTTGTTTGTTTGTTTGTTTGTTGTTTTCCTTCCCAGGCCCAGGAGAGCAGCAGCGCAGTTGGCAGCAGCAGCATTTCCTCTAAGAAGAAGCCCAAGTATGTGAGCCTGTACACGAGGGAGGGGCAGGACAGGCTGGCTGTGCTCATCCCAGGCCGCCACGCCTGCGAGTGCCTGGGCCAGAAGCACAAGCTCATCAACAACTGCCTGGAGTGCGGGCGCATCGTCTGCGAGCAGGAGGGCTCCGGGCCCTGCCTCTTCTGCGGGGCCCTGGTGAGGAACCAGGGAGCTCCTGCTCCGCTCGGGCCTGGAGACTGGGCTGAATTAGCCCTTCAGAGGGAAATTCCTCTTGCAGAGTGCTAAAGCAGGGAAGGAAAGGACTTCTTATGAGGTTTCACTCGTAATTTACATGGCTTTGGAGCTTGTCTGGTTTCTGACAGTCTCCTGTGTGTCATACCAGTGTCCAAAATCTGTCCATGGCTTCAGCCCCATCCTGGGCACAGCCCTGGTTGCCTTGTCAGGAGCCTTTCCTTCAACTCTTGTGCAATGTGGATGCTTTGGGATGCCTGTTAACACCTGTTCAAAGGGCACCTTCTTGTTGGTCCGATGGAACAGCCCTGCTTCTCAGGGGCTGCTCCAAGAACAAACAAAGTCCATAGATTGAGGGATCAGAAATCAGAAGGCTTTAATAAGAATATTTAGATGAAACAGAGAGATGAAAAAGGAGAGGAGAATCCCTTCAGCCTGCTTGGCTTCTGGGATCCTCTCTCTCTGTCTGTCTGTCTCTGTCTGTGAGAACAGAGCAGAAGTGTCAGTGTACAATTACAAAGTATGAAAACAAATCCCAAAATAGAAGTGTTTTTCTTTGGCCAAAGAAACAATTTGAGATATATGGAAAACAATGCAAGAAGAGAGCTGTGATGTTTGCATATTATCAAACTGAAAACAGTCTGACAACTTCAAGGCTGCAAGAACCAGTGAGGCACAAAAGTGTCTAAAGAAATCTTCTCAGGGTTAGCAACACCTTCTGGAGAAGGGGGACAAGTTATTAATGGCAGATGAGAGGAAATTCCTCTTCATGTGACAGGAAAGTATTGGTTGGGTAGAACAAAATGTTTAAAGCAGATTGGTTGCTATTTTGAAAGATCGGTTTAACTTCCAGTGGCCAAGAAGGAGAGAAAACCTCCAAGTTAAGGGTTCTGGTTCTGCCTGGGATGGTTCTGAGTTCATCTCTTGTCCTTTGAGCTCACTCAGCAACGTGTCCACCCACAGAACAGGGAGAAACCAAACTCTACATTTCCCTTTTAATAAAGAAGGAGTTTCCACGATTCTCCCTATGCCAGTGGGGAAGAGAAGGAGGTGTGGATTGTCACTGCCACTTTAAACAGCCTGAATTGTTGTCCAGGGCTCTCCAACTGGTCAAGCTGTGACGTCCTTCCCATGTGATGTCCCTCCCAAGCCTTCCTCTCCTTTTTTTCCCCAGGTGTGCACTAAAGAAGAGCAGGACATTCTCCAGCGGGACTCCAACAAGAGCCAGAAGCTCCTGAAGAAGCTCATGGCAGGTCAGTAGCAATTCCATACCTGGAACAGAATGAATCCAAATGGTTCGTGTGCGTTATTCCTTCAGACTTCACTGAGCCACTTGCCTTCCTTGCTGCCCTGTGTCTGTGGTAGGCATTAAAGGGATGGATTGAGGTTGGCTCCTTGGATTCTCCTGCAAGCCCTCGGCAGCATTCCCGGGCTTCAGCAGAGGTGGCAGTGGCGAGTGTCAGGTGGCAGCTTGTGTTGTCCTTTCCCTGAGGCCCCAAGACTGCTCGTGTGGCATTCCAGAAGCAGTCACATGAACTGATCGTTGTAGCAGTCCTTGAAAATGAGGATAAGCCTCCTCTGGAATGTGTGCTGTGGAAGATGAAGTGCTGCTGTCTGATTTGCTGGGCTTAGAGAGGTGGTGGTTAATATTTCCTAATGGCTCTTCTTGTCTCACACTTATCTTGGAAGCTAAAAATAGGAACAGAGCCAAGGAAAGCAAGACGAAATACTACCCAGTGTCCCAGCGAAGGCCTGTGCACTGTGGGGATGTTTGTCTGCGTTAGCTGAACTACAGCCAAGGTCATGGTGTGCTTGGTTGGAAAATATACTTTGCTGAAGAGCTGGGAAATAGTAACTCCACGTCTAGGAGGGAAATATTTACTCCAGGTTTGGGCTTCTCCTTAGAGCTGTGGAGATGGCATGAGGATGGAAGTCCTTGAGAGCACCAATGAGGCTGTTCTAGCCTTCCCATGCAGATGCTGGTGTACTTCAGGATCCCTTTTCTTACTTTTTTCTCTCTTCCCTCCTGCTCCTGCCAGCTCTTGCTTTGTTATCCATATAGGTTGAAGCTGGAATGTGGTTTGCTGTTTGTCTTGGGAATAAAAATTACGGATCAGCAACCAAAGGGAAATACAGGCAATTTTTTCCCTGAAATGATGGTATCTCCCAGTTTGGTGAAATACACTGGTTTGTTCCATCAAGGCGTTGGTTCAAACCTTTTGTGGGTCTTTTTGGTTGTTCCTTGTTGTTTGGTTGGTTGGGTTTTGGGCCCCTTGCCGGGAGGCATAAGAAGGAAAAGCATTTTATGGGAATAGATTTCTCCATCTCTGGAAACAGCTGGTTTGGGGAACCTGGTGTGGTGTGTCAGGATAGAATATTGTTTGTGGGGGCTGCAAACAGCAGCAGAAGGCTCTGGGTCTCCCTGGAATCTGTCCTGGGCAAGAGGCTCTTTGTGAGACATATGGGGAGGGTTTGGCTTTGAGGAGGGGACTCCTAAAAAAGCAGGGGTTTTTGCTGAAGAAGAAAAGCCTTCAGACCTTAGAGGCCCTCCCAGTGCCTAGAGGGGATTGCAAAAAGGAGGGAGAGGGACTATTTAAATGGGCAGATAGTGATAAGACAAGAAGGAATGGTTTTAAACTAAAAGATGAGAAATTTAGATTGGATATTGGGAAGAAATCCTTCTTTATGAGGGTGGTGAGGCCCTGGCACAGGTTTCTCAGAGAAGCTGTGGCTGCCCCATCCCTGGGAATGTTCCAGGACAGGTTGGATTGGGCTTGGAGCAGCCTGGGCTAGTGGAAGGTGTCCCTGCCCATGGCAGGGGGTGGAACTGGATGAGCTTTAAGGTCCCTTCCGACCCAAACCATTCCATGATTCTATGACCTGAGGCCTGTGGTTGGCAATGGGAGGAATTTTGACTGTGTGAAGGGTGAAGGACAGCCAAAGACCAAGAACTCCCTAAGCTCTACCCAGACTTTGTCACTGATATTTAAGTGATTCCTCCTCTTTGGAGGAAGGAGCCTGTGAAATGGGCTTGAGGGAAAATTGTGGCTTCAACCTCTCTGGAAAGATGGTGATCTTGCTGCAAAGCTGTACTTCTAGCTCCTGGGATGACATTTAGTTTAGGGGGCATTTCTGCAGTCTGGCCCACCCAAATGGCTTTAACCCATTGACTGCTGACCTGTGCTTTGTTTTGTGTCTCAGGTGCTGAAAGTTCAGGGAATTTGGATGCCATAAGCAAAGGCTTGCTGCCTCGCCAGGAAGCGAGACTCAAATCAGGCCTGGAGATGGCTGTGAAGCACAAAGATAAGTTGCTGGAATTTGACAGAACAAGGTAAGATACCAGGTGGGAGACTGTCATGAGTAGCATAAGTGACCTGGTAGGTGAGGTGCCTTTAGCTGAAACACTGGGAATTCCTTCTAAACCCAGACTGCAGCCACAGACACCTGAACTGTGGCATTTGGTGGGGCAAGAGTGAGTCTCTGGAATGGATACCATTTGGGTGTCCTTGCTTTTTGTTCCTAACAGTCCAGCTCTCCAGAGAGATGGGAAAGGAGCAGGTTGGAGGGTGGTTTGGAGCTCTGCCATGGTCCCACTGTGCTCATCTTCTCTTGGTGGGGTTGTTCTCCCAGCGTGCGTCGGACCCAGGTCATTGATGACGAGTCAGATTACTTTGCCACAGACTCCAACCAGTGGCTCTCCAAGCAGGAAAGGGAAGCGCTCCAGAAGAGGGAGCAGGAGCTGCGGGAGCTGCGCCATGCCTCTCGGCTCGCCAAGAAAATCACCATCGACTTCGCTGGCAGGCAAATCCTGGAGGAAGACAACAACATGGCTGAGTACCACAGCAAGTGAGTGAGGGCTGGCAGCGTGCCCGAGAGCAAGGAGGTGCAAATCCTTCTGGAGAGTGGTCTGACATGCCTGTTAAAGCTGCCTGGGAAAGAGGTGTAGCAGAAGGCCTGTCTCAGTAGAACCAATTCAGCTCAAATTCGCACCAAGCTGAGTTTCTGCAGTAGAGAGCAGTGACTGCTCAAATTGGAAATCAGACCGAGCAAGGAAATCATTTAGTTGTGGGGAATGGGGCAAAAAATACTTCGGCTCAGAGTGTGTGGGGAGAAGGGAGATGTTCCCAGGGGAAGCAGGGAATGTTCATCCCTCTCGTTTGTGCTTGCAGACTGGATGAGACCATTGAGGCCATGAGCTGTGGTGCACTGAGCGAGCCAGCCAGGAGCCCCAGGGCAGAGATGACACCAAACTCTGGGGTTTTGGTGAATCCCCGTCTCCTCCAGCCTGCTCCTTTGGTCAGTGGGGCTTCAGTGGTTTATTCCAGAGTGGTGGCTAATTTTGGGAGAGTTGAGCTTCAGAATTGTCAATTCCAGCACATCTGTAGTACCCCAAAGGATCACAGGATGGTTTGAGTTGAAAGGGACTTTGAAGACCATCTCATTCTGTCACCTGCCATGGGCAGGGATGCCTTTCACTAGACCAGATTCCTCCAAGCCCTGTCCAGCCTAGCTAAGAACACTTTCAGAGATGGGGTGACTTCTCTAGACAACCTGTTTCAGCATCTCACAACTCTCAAAGTAAAAAATTTCTTCCTAATATCCCATCTAACTGTGCCCTCTGCCAGTGGGAAGCTGTTCCCTGTTTCCCCTTCTTTCTCACTCCCTCTTTCCTCCCCTGTGTCCCTCACTGACCATCTCAGTTTGGGATAGGGAAGGTTTGCCAATGCCCTGCTCCTGGTGGATTGGTTTATTGGAGTTTTAGCCTCCCACCTCCTTTTCAGGAATGCAGAAGAGTTTCTGAGAGTCAGCCTAAGGTCATGTCATCCTTTCAGCTCTATTTTATGCAGACTTTTCTGCCAGATTCCCATTTTCAAAAGGGCATAAGGGTAATGAAAGAAAACTTCAAACAGGATTTGCACTTGGTACACGTTATTCCTGGAGAAGTGCTAACTTTTTCCCTGTTTCTTTTGAACACTCAAGTGGGTGGACCAGACTGATTTGCTCCCACAAAGGAAAACTGTTCATTCCGTGGAGGCGGGGAGTGAGTGTGGCTTGGAGCGGAACAGGCTGCGGATTCAGGACCGAGAGCTGCAGGAGATCTCAGATGATGGTTGGTGCCTCAGCCTGCACCAGCCTTGGGCTTCCTTGCTTGTGAGAGGAATCAAAAGGTGAAGGTATCCCAGGCAGTTCCTGTGCCACAGGGGAGGTGGGAAGTTGTGCTCCTCAGAGGATCTCTGTGGAGCCACTGGCTCTGCAACAGCTGATACCTGAGATAGCTCCAGGTGTGGAAGCTGTGCTTCCTCTTCCAGTGTAATGATGGGTTGAGGAGCTGGAGAATCTCTTTTTTTGGGGGGAATACTACCTAACCTGTAAGGGACAAGTTTGTTCACAGTGGGTGAATGGAGAGAGGCTGATATTTCACTGCTGTAGTTGGGGTGTTCCTGCGTGGAATTTGAAAACCAAATAAGTTAATCACTTGAAATGTGTTCTGGATGTTTGCTCAGCATAAAGAAGGCAGCAGTGGCACCAGGCTTTTTTTAAGGGAAACCCAACCCTTGACACTACCTTCCCCCCCTGGGCTGGGAATTGGGTTACAAAAAGAAGCTCCTACTGTTAATAGTGAGCAAAAAAATCTTCTTTAGCCTTTTTTTTTTCCCTTTACCACATTTCTCCTTTTGGAGAGTGAAGCTTTTTCATTTCCCAAGGTAAAGATGCTGTAAATCTTAATGTGCCTGGATTCTGCATCCACGTGTTCTGGGGATGCTCCAGCCACTCTGGTACAGCTGCAGAATTCCAGGATCTCCAGACAGCTGTTCCATGCAGACACCTAGTCCCTTATTGCTCCCTTGATTGTTCTGTATGGCTTTGGGAGCTTGTAAGGGACTTTAGTGAGCAGATTGTCCTGCATATGTGTTCTGCAGGCACTGCTGTGGATTGATGTCCCCTAAAGCCCCAAGGACATGCCCTGTTTTATTGGTGACATTATTTTTTGCCTATCTCAGCTTTTCTTTGTGGTCTTGATGCATTGCTTGAGTCGTGATAATCAGGGCAAAGCTCAGCAGCAGGAATTAGCTATGTTTGAGTGAAAAATCTGTCCATGTGGGTGATTTCTGCTGGAATTTCAGTCCTAAGTTTTCCTCTGTTCTTTAGGGTGGAGGGCAGGACCTGGTACACGTCTCATCGAGGGAGGTTATGGATTGCAGCTACTGCTAAAAGACCTTCCCCTCAGGAAATCTCTGAACTGGAGGCCACCTACAGAATGCTGCTCCGGAAAGGTGAATTCCTCTCCCTGGTTCTTTGAATGATTTGGTACATTGAGCCACGTAATGAGCAGTGGCAGAAATCCCTCTCTGCTGCACAGGGAAAGCTATATATAAAATTAAATTTCACAGCCTTAGTCCTTCATGGGGAAGATCCTGACCTGGAAAAGGCACAAAACAGTGTTAAAGTTGCTGTATGTGTTCTTGTGCCTCAAAAAGTAGAGGTGCCTGGAGGAGAGGGAAGGGCACCTGGGGACTGGAAGACCCCAGCTGGGTGTGAGAATATGGGCTCCTTGAAGAGATATTTCTTTTGCTGCAGATGTGGAATTTCCAAGTGATTATCCCTCAGGATGCCTCCTGGGCTGTGTGGATGTGACAGATTGTTTATCACAAGAGCAATTTCAGGAGCAGGTGAGTACGGAAATGAACCTTTCCAAGCTTGTGTTAACCAGTGAGTTTTTCAAGTGGTGGAACTCACCTCTGGAGAAGACATTGAGTGGAAATTTTAGACTGTGTTGAGAAGACACAAGTTATTGCAGGGGGTTGTGTGGCAGAAGACATGAGGGGGCCTGGCAACTCAGGACAGCATGGAAATGTGGAAAACTCTGCAGCAGTGGTGGTGCTGTGCCGTGGGACTTTGTCCCTGCCCTGTGCTGCTGGCAGCACTGACTGCCCTGGTGTAGGAGAGGGTGGCTTGGCCCAAGTGGAGGCATCATGGTCCATAGCTGCTGGATCTGCCTGGTGCTTCTTCCAGGAGCTGGAGGTCACAGTGGCCTCACTGGTGGTGCCACACTGGCCTATGACACTGGTGGGTGTTGTGCTCTGACTGGGGCACTGAGTGACCTGGAGAAGGAGCCCTGGGAGGAGGTAAACTCTTTCTCACCAGGGAGGATGGACAGGAGAGCCACAGGACTACATGTAGAGAAGCAAGGCTAGAAGCAGGAGTCTTTTGAGAAGTCTCAACCCATGTGAGTCCATGGGTGATGATGGTGTGTGTCCAGATGTGCTGAGAGTGTTGGCAGGTGGCCTTGTGAGGCTGCTCTTCCCTTGGGATGGTTATGGAAACCAGGAGAGGACCCTTGGTAACTGTTGCACCTGTGGTTAGAAAGGGAAGGAAGGATGATCTGGACACTTCAGGCCAGTCATCTTCACCTTGGTCTCTGGGAACCTCACAGAGCTTGGAAGCCAGTTTTGGGCACATGGTGGAGGAGGACATAGGAATAGCCAGTGTGGATTTACCTAAGGATAAACTTTTGCTTGACTAACCTGATGACGTTCTTGGATTCAATAGTTAGAGTGGAGAGGATCTATTAAGCTGCTGTCCTGGAGCAGGCACAAATCCCAGAGGAGTCATAGCCAGTAGAAGGGATTGTTCCTCTTTGCATTGGTTAAACCACATCTGGAATACTTGGGTCACCATAAAATTGTTGATAAACTGGAGGGAATCCCATGGAGACCACAAGGGTGGTTAGGGGCTGGAGCCCTGTGAGGAGACATCATCCACTTCCTGCAAGGAGATTACTGGGAGACAGAGCCAGGCTGTGTGCTGACATGGACGGAGGGAGGGTCATAAATTGATAGGGGAGGGTTCAGTTTGGCTTAAGGAAACAAATTACCATAAGGATGGCCCAGCAGTGGGGCAGGTGTTGCCCAAGGGGTTGGACAGTCTTCACCTGGGAAGATTTTCAAGACCCAAGAGGACAAAGCCATGGGCAGCCTCACCTGAATTCAGTGTTGGCCCTGCTTTGGTTGGGAGACCTCCTGAGGCCCAAGTCTGCTGTGACTGACTCCATGCCCAAAATCTGGAGCAGGAGCTTTCCTTGGTGTGTGTTTTATGGACTTAAAAAACCTGCACTTAGCACCAAGCACAGCATGGCTGCTCCCAAACCCATTTCATCCCTGTTCACTCTACTGCCCCTTGTGCATGTCAGATTTGGTCTGGTGGGAATCACCAAATCATATAAAGCTTGGTAGTGAAGCATGACCATCCTGTGGGGCGGAATAGATGAATTCCTTGGGAAGGAGTCCACCAGGGTGATCCAGCTGTGACAAGCTGGAGAGGCAGCAGGAATTGGGGCTGTTTCTCACACAGTGTTCCTCTGGCTTTCCCAAACCCTGTGAGGCTTTTAGCAGGGAGAGATGCCTGGAAAGAGAGAGAGTATTTCTGGTGAGGTTGTATCTGTTAGTCACAGGAGGAAGGCAGAGAGGTTGGAGTATGAGCAGCAGAGGGAGCTTTGGGACTGGAATACCATAAAACCTACAGGAGTATTTGGCATTGTGTGGGAACAAGCCTTGGGAGAGAGAGAGGAAGGGACACCAAGGCCACTGTAGGGATTTTCTTTTGTGGCATCCATTAATTTGCAGTTTGGGCTTCAGTGGAGATTGCTGTCCATCTCCTGCTGTCTGTAACAGTTGTGGAAATCCAGATCCTGGTCTCTTACAAGTACTTTTCTGTCTGTCACAATCCCTCCTCTTCCTTTGTGGATGTGTTCTTCAGGCATTGTTATAATGGCTGTGACAGCATCTTCGATCTGGGAATTGTGCTGTAGGTAACTAGCTTTAATCTTCCCATGGAGGACCCTCACAATTAGCCACATTCTCTGGAAATCCCTCCCAGTTTGCTGGCACTGCTTGGCCACAGAGCCACTGGAGGCAGAGCAGTGTCTTCCAGGAGCACCATTATCCAACCTGTGAATGACAGATTTCCCTTTCTCCTCAATGCTCTGGCATTTCCCAGGTTGCATTTCTCTGGGTTTTTGCTGCTCCTGTATTGGAAACTACTTATAGTTCCTAATTTCCTGCCTTTTAATGGTGGTTTTGTCTGGTTTTCCCAGTATTCCTTTAAGCAGCGTTACTTTTCCTCACTTGTGAGCTTAAATCCAGAGATCTGAGCCTTTCTGCAGTTGCTATCTGAGGAAAGGCCTGGTTTTGTGGGTTCTCAGGAGCAGCAAGTGCATCTGAAGGCAGCTGAGCTGAATTTAGTTGCAAATGTCAGCAGGATGACAAAGTCTGCAGCACCAGCTCAGAAATCCGAGTTGGGTCTGGCTGGGAGTAAGAAATTCCTGTTGCTCACGTGGGTGTTTCAGCCTGGGTTCATCAGCAGCCTCAGCACTGTCATCCAGCCACTTCCTGGTGTGCACAGGCTCCCTGTAGCTCAGGGAGAGAGGCAAGGAGCATGATGCTTTTTCACCACCGAGGGCGTGCAGAAACATTGGATATCTTCAAGGAATGTGTGAGCAGGCGAGGGGAGGTGATGCAGAGCAGAGACCTCTCGGGGACTGAGCCGCCGTGGAGCATTTCCAGGCGCTGTGCTTTGACTCACACCTCTCCTCCTCACCACCTCCCGTTGGAGGCTCCTGCATGTTCCAGAAGAAATCATTTCACAAGTGCAGGGTGAGCCTCACTTGCAGGTTATACCAACCTCCCGAGGATGAAATACTTCCTGGCTTGCTCATGGTGTTTTGATGGTGATCCAGTGTTTTTTGGCAGCCACAGAAGCTTGGTGTGACTCTTGTGACTATTTGTTCCCATAGGCAAGGGAGACTCTTCCTGGTCTTGGGTCTGTTTTTCTTCATCCTGGGGGTTTTTGCCTGGAGAAGAGAAGGCTCTGAGGAGGCCTTAGAGCCCTTTCCAGTGCCTAAAGGGGCTCCAGGAGAGCTGGAGAGGGACTGGGGACAAGGAGTGCCAGGACAAGGGGGAATGGCTTCCCAGTGCCAGAGGGCAGGGATGGATGGGATATTGGGAAGGAATTGTTCCCTGTGAGGGTGGGCAGGCCCTGGCACAGGGTGCCCAGAGCAGCTGTGGCTGCCCCTGGATCCCTGGCAGTGCCCAAGGCCAGGTTGGACAGGGCTTGAGCAGCCTGAGACAGTGGAAGGTGCCCCTGTCCATGGCAGGGGGTGGAATGAGATGGGATTTGGGGTCATTGCAACCCAATCCAGTCTGTGATTCCATGGTTTTGTGGTCTGTCCTCACTGTGACTCTCCCGTTATCTCTCAGCCCTTTCACTGCTGTCACCCACTCCCTGTTTAGCACTGTCTGCAGATTTAATTTCCCTGCTGTTTGCATCCTCTCTTGGGTTGCTAATGAAGATGTTGTGGCACCCTGCTGGTATTTTTCTATCATTATCCTCATTTAATTTTATTTTTTTTTACACTTGTGCTCAAAAAAACAAAATTAAGCAATGCTGCCCCAGCAGAGTCAGATCCATTCCCTGGCAGAGCTCTTGCATTATGACCAGAGAGGGGTTATTTATCCACCTTTTTACTGCACATATAAACCTGGCCTTTCATCACTGCTCAGAGGGGGCAGTCCTACCTTCCTCTGCCCTACCTGCAGCGTTTGAGGCCTCACTGATGTTGTTGAGATGGCTTGCAGATCCCGAGGATGTGTGGAAAGTGATGCTGGAACAGGATCTGGAGTGCTGGAGCTGGCAGGGAGCAGAGGAAGAGTAGAGATGTCCTTGGGATTAGGATCAGTGGCACGTCAGGTACCCTAATCTCAGCCGTGCTGCCTATTGCATGAGCTAGTTAAATCTGCTCCTCTGGGTCTCTTTCCCACATGGAAAATAAAGCTCTTCCAGTCAGAGCTTATTTACACCACATTTCATTGCTCAGAGCTGTGATCTTTGGCTCGAAGCTGCTCTAGGAGCAGAGGTTGTGTTCAGGTAGGAGGCTCCAGCCCAGGTGTCCAGCATCACCTGCTTTGTTCGCAGGGAACCGGAGCAGGAGCTGCTTCCTGAACTCAGCCCTGGTTGCCTGGTGCCTGGAGATCCCTCTGAAATCTCAGGATTTCCAGCTGAGCTTTGCACATCTTGCCCCTCCTCAGAGTACATTCTGGGCTCATTTCCTTCTTTCCTTGGCAGCAACCCAAAAATCCCTGCTCAAGACCAGAATGATCCCTTTGTTACACTTTTCAGCTGGAGGTGACCTGGAAACTTTTTTTCCGCCTTGGAGATCCAAGCATTCACTGAGGCTTTTCCCTGCTCCGGGGCTGACGTCACTGACACCTCGGGCAGAGCAAGGAGCTGCCCTTGTTTTCCTGCATGAGGTGTTGGTGACTTCAGCAGTGCCCACTTGGGATCTGCTGCATGGGGCAGGCAGGGCTTGGCACAGGACTAAAGCCAGCAGGGAAGTGTTTACATTGATGCCATTTCCATGTGCTCTGAAGTCCATGTTCATTTTGCTAATGACTTTGATCTGAGAGGCTATTTAACTGGAAAAAAAGCATTTCCTGCTGCTGTTTTGGTGGTTGATAGGTGTGTTTGGCTTATTTTGAATGCAGACACACACACTCCCAATATCTGGATGGAGCTATTATGCTGGGCTGAAATACTGGCTAATTATGTTTGATGGGAGTTAAGTGTTTATTTTTCATTTCTAGGTGATCACTTAGTGTCCTAAATCTGCACAGGGGAACATGTAGAAGTTATTTTTGTGCCACGAGATTGCAACTATCATTTAAATAGGCTCCAGCTTTCCCACTCAGGAAATACGGGTTTAAGCTCTTGGCCTCCTCTTCCCTCCCTGGTGAAAAGAACAACAAAAAAAATGAGACTCATATGCCCAGTGTACAGGACTCACTTTAGATTCTCAAATAGGAGTGAAGAAGGGTAGAGACTTTCTATATTTAGACTCCAGAAGGTGCCTGTTTAGATTATCTCCAAATAAAGGAACAATAGCCCTCTGGGAATACTTTCCTAAGGAGTTAATGAGAGGGAGAAATGCAAACATAGACATTGATGTGTACTTCTAAGAACAGTATAAATGCATAGAGACTTTTTATGAGGGCCTGGTCCCTGAAGGAAAGGTTTCCTAGTACAGGCTCTGAGTGAGACAAATGCCTGTTTGTGTGGTGCTGTGGCTGTCCTGGCACCTTCCTTGCCTCCACCACAGGGATGTTTGCCTTCTCATTCCTGAGGCACTTCTCCCCATGAAGGATTTTTAGCTAGGTCAGATATCCTTCCTTCTGGAGCAGTCTATGTGGCTGTTAATGATTGCAATCCGTGAAAGGCCTTTGAACTTTACAGGTCCCTGCATTCTCCTGAGCTGAATTTGTCTTTCCTGTGTAGCCAGATGCCAGATCCAGTGGTGTCAGGCATTAGGCTGGCTCACAGGGTGATGCATCTCTTTAATTCAGGTTCTCACCCCACAAAATCCCCTGATTCGTGGTTCTGGGAGCAGAGCAGGAGTGCAGCTGTTTTGGATTAGAGACGGTAAGAGATGGGGGAGTTTTTCCATATGGGAAGTGCTTTGGTTTTCATCAGAGGCTCTTCTGAGGCTCCAGCTGCCTTGCATAAGCCAGCAGGTTTGCTCAGGCCACTGCTCAGGCTGTTAAGATGAAGGAGAGATTGTCACTTGATGATGATTAATTTAGGAATGCATTAGCATGCCAAAGAAATCGAATGATAGAGGCCTGCTTGCCCTCTCCTCTGGTTTCCTAGACCCAAGGGAGAAAGCGAAGCCAAGGCTGAAGCATATGACTTAATTAATGATGACTGTGGACTTCGCCTCTGCTACCATTTCAGCAAACTACTCAAGAGCTGGCAGGGCCTTTTCCCTCTCTCAGATGTGGTTGCTGATACTTGCTGCCTTCTCAGCGTTTGGGTTTTATTTAGCCCTGAAACTGAGGTTTAAATAAAACTGACCTGGAGCCCCAGGTCAGGTGCCCTACTACCTCCCTGTCCAGGTTGAGCTGTGACCACCCTTTCCATGGTGACCCCAAATGATGTGTCAACTGCAAAATACAATCCCCACAGAACATGTAGAGTGCCCAAGGACTCTGCTTGCTTAAGCTTTTGTTGGTGTGTCATTGATTTCCTAACCCTGACCAGACCGGTAGCTCTGATGCGTTTCCTGGTCCTGGGAGAAATCCCATCCCGTTTGAGGGTTGAATCAATCCTGGGAGCAGCTGCTGGCATCACATCTCCTTTGGGAGCAGCAGCGAGGGTCAGCGTGAGGAGAGGCAGCTGCCCAAGCGAATGAGGGCAGGGACACAGGTGTGCAGGGCTGTTCCCAGGGTTTGGGTTTTCCGCCTTGGTTGCGTGTCCTACTGCTCTGCTTCCCAGCTCTGATTATGAAATGACTTTGTGAAGCTGCTTGAAGTCTGACTGCATCTAGCCAGGTGCAGATCCATGAGGTGCTCTGCTTCCCCTTGTCTCCTCCTCCCCATTGCTTTTCCCTTCTCTTTGCCGGCCCTGCCCGATGGTGCGGGAGGTGGGGCTGCCTTGGAGCTGAGCTTAGCCCTGCCCCTGCTGTCCCTTGGCATGGGGCGATGAAAACAGCTTTTTCAGCCTAGTACCTTCCCAAATATTTTTCCAAGTCCACCCAGTTTCTCCTGAACAGGTTGTCAGGTGCTCTACTAACATGTCCAGCCCTTCCGGGGTTTACCATGGGCGGGTGTTGTGCTGGGCTGGGATTTGAGTCGCAGGAGGGCGTTGGTGGCTGCAGGTCCTGCGACGCCGGTTCAGGGAGAGCTGGGGGACGCAGTGGCTGTGGCCGGCACTGCTGGCTCCTCTGGGTCTCCCGCAGACTGGAGCCCTGGCAGACTGCTCCGAGTGCACCAGCGCAAGTTTGAATTTTAAATCTACATTTCAAAGTCCTGTTATTACTTACTATGTTTTAATTGCTTCCCCTGCCCTTCAAATCAAAGTACAGCCTGTGGTGTAGGAACACCACGATGAGAGCCGGGCTCCGGGCTGGAGGCGGAGAACACCCACCGGATGGATCCGCCCGGCCGGGGAAGGATCCCGCGGCGATCCCAGCCTGCTGTG
Organism: Erpornis zantholeuca; assembly: GCA_013400515.1. Lineage (NCBI taxonomy): Eukaryota > Metazoa > Chordata > Aves > Passeriformes > Timaliidae > Erpornis > Erpornis zantholeuca. The sequence continues at coordinate 233,078 of VZTN01030271.1, read as the reverse complement.
CCTGGATCTGGTTGCATACCAGCCAGGCATGCGAGGGGCAGAGCAGCCGAGGGCTGCCAGGCATTGTGGTGGGAAGAAGGGGAAAGGAAGGCAGGCTCACAAAATCGTTGCACATCCTGGTGCAGGGAGCATGTGCCAGCACACGAGCTGCCAGCAGCAGCTGTAAGCGCTCAGGAACAGCAGGGAGGATGTTGACTGCAACAATGCATCAAGGCTGCGGTTTGTAACCTCAATAGTCAGGCAGTTAACTTTTTTTCTCTTTTTTTTTAACAAAGACATTTTGATTGCCAAATCCATAACCATTAGCAGCTGTGGTTTCGAGCTGTTCCTTCCTCACACGTTGCAGTCTAGACCTGACAGGCTTTCAAACAAAAGTTTGGCTGACGGCTTTTGTTTGGATTTCTTTGTGATCCTGCTTTTTTTCCTTCTTCTCGTGTTCGGTTGATTTGGGTTGTGTATCCCTTTCCTAACAGAACCTCTGTGAGCAGCTCTGCTGCATCCCTTCTGTGGCCAAGGACAGCTTGTAGTGTTCCTTGGGTGCATGTTCTGGATGTTTCTGCCTCAAGCTAGAAAATTTGGCATTTCTAGAAACTTGGATCTGCTTTTAGGTTTCTGTTTAGGAAAATGTTACATTTCTCATGAGCCAAAGGCTGGTTGGCCTATGACCTTAAACGATAGTGCTTGAGAACGTGCTTGGAGTTGGAAGTGTGATGCAAGACGGTGTCATGAGGGGGATCAAAGCTTGGAGTGGAGCTCTTGGTGCTCTGCAAGTGCTTCCAGGACTGGAGGGCTGAGTCAGGAGGTGACACAGCAGTGGTAAACGTGGATCTGCTGTTCTAGTTGGGTGTCAGCTTCGGGTGAATGTGCCCTGGAGCACTCAGGGTGAAGGCTGTGTTGGGAAAATTGGCTGGATAACTCCCCAGAGGGAATGTCCTTGTAAAGAGATGATGAAGACCACTGCTGTCAGAACAACAGACAGGGAACTGAGGCTCCTAAACCACTCTCCTTGGAGAAGTGACAGGCCAGATGTGGCTTGAGCAGAGTGGCACCCACATCTAGTTCAGCATCATCTCTCGTTTTTGATGGCTTCATTTCTCCTGGATCCAAGTGTTCGTGGTGCGGGCGCTGCTGCAAGTGCCCCTGTCGGCTGCAGCACCCCATCACTCCCAAAAAGCTGCCTGTTTCCTTTTCGCTCTTGCAAACCACTGAAGGAATATTTTCTAGCTGGATGGTGAGCAATTTCCCTCCGGAGAGAATGCGAAAATGGCTGTTTAGTAGTTAATTACCTGTTACGTTGCTCTGACAGCGATGAAGCTTATGAGGCATGAAAGAAGAGCGGATCCGCCTGTCCCACAAATCACCAAGAAAATGGGGTGAAGGAAGTTGGGCTCTCAGGGGATTTCTTACATCCTACTCCTCTTTTTGCACATGGCCAAGGGGTGTCTCCAACACCCAGGAAGAGCCCAGTGTGTTTCTGCCTGCTGAGGGAGCTGATTTATTGCCATGCTCCACCAGGATGATTTTTTTCCCCTTTGAATGCATTTTATGGTGAACTCTCTTGCCAACACATGGGCTCTGCTTGCTTTTATTCATTCCAGACAGCATTGCTTTCCAGTGCTGCCTCTTTTATTCTGAAGCTCTTGGAAAGCAGCAGGGAAACGAAGGCTGGAGCGGGTGTCCTGGCCTGGCGCTGCCTGGCAGCGTGAGCCGTGTTTTCCCTTGTTGTTCACTGAGGAGCCACGCCAGGAAAATGATTCACCCCTTTCCATTATGAACCTTGCAAGCACCTCCTCGCTGCTGTTGCCCCCGGCAGCTGTAAGATGGAGAGAGTGGCAGTGACCAGGGGAAGGACCACAGGTTCCAGCGTGCAATTCTCCGCCACGCTCCAGCTAACCGGGATGTGCGCTCCCTGGCAAGGAAGGCAGTGAGCTCAGGCTGCATTGCAGCGCTCCACAGGCTGGCGTGTGTGAAACCAGGGCTATTCCCACCCCTTTGTGTCCCGGGGCCTTAATGAGAGCAAGAATGCTCCTGGAGGGTCGCTAAAGAAGCTGCCGGGAGTGCTCGGGCTTTGTGCTGCGCAGAGCTGCTGCTCCGTGCACGCGGTGCCTTTGTTCCTGCCTCGGATGTACCGGAGCAGAGCTCATCTCGTTAGTGATGGTTTGGCTTCCCTCAGGACATTTTCCTTCTGCTCTTTCCATTCCCCTGCCTTCGGGTCATGGCAGTTGGGTTCAAGCCAGCGCAGCTTACTGGGGAGGGGTGCAGCAGTCGAGGGGTGTGGGATGGCCCTTTTCCATGTTTTTTTCTCCTGTGGAGATGGAATCAGGATGAGCAAAGGGTCCTAAATGCTGCATTGGTAGCAGCGATGCTGGGTAAGCCTGCATGGTCCCAGCATCCTGCTGCAGGCTTTACCTAAACTGGGGAAAAAATAATTTAACAGATTGGTGTGGGGGGGAAAATATAGCAGGAATTTTTTTTTCTCAGATGTCAGAGAAGGTGGGTTTGTGTCTCTGCTGGCTCTGAGCTGGCTCGTCCCCTCCTTTGCTCTTTTGCTGTGGGCTGTGGAGCGGGAGGCTGGCAGCCCTGCTGCTATTCCTGGTGGTGACAAGCTGGTGATGGGAGACGAGGGATGGCGAAAACAAAGTGTAGGGAACATTCATTAGCAATTATCCCTGCTTGCAGCTTGAGCTGGGTGGCTGTTGGGGACATCTGATAGCCACTTAATACACATTTAAAGCGCTGGCTCTGGCGTGAGGGTGAGTCTGGTGGCCGCTTTTCAGAGGAGCCCAGTGCTTAGCTCCCTTTTCCAGCTTCACTTAACCTCGAGCTCTTCCTGCGGGCGTTAAGCTGCCTTGAGATCTGCTTTTCTCTTCCCTCCCACCTAATCTCCTCACAGCCGGGATCTTCCAAACCTGTTAGCAGCAAGCTGAGGCCCAGCTGGAGAGGTGGGACGAGCAGGGGGGGCAGTGGTGGTGTGGAGGCCGCGTGTGGAACGCGTCTGTGGGGTATTGGTGCGAAGCAGCTCTTGGTGAGCCATGTCGGCTGTTTGCAGCCCACAGAGCCCACTGGCCTCCCACCTGCCTCGTCGCCAGCCGGCTGCAAGGTGGCAGAAGGTCTGAAAGGAGGCTGAATCATTTTTTTCACACTGTAGTTGCGTTGCATAACCCCTCTCTTTCAAGCTTCCCTGCTCATCCGCAGGATTGGAGGAGGGTGGGTTTGCTCCTTCTTGAGGGATAATCTGGCCTCTGGACTGTGTTTGTTGTAGCCACCTTCTCCTAAATGCCAAGTTGCTTCCAGGCAGAGGCAGTGTAAAGCCTGGAGTACCAGCACCTGTCTTACTAACACCCCAAGATGAGAATGATGAGTGCTGTTGAATTTAAGAAGGGGCATCCCCCATCAGCCTCCTGGCTGGGTTTGATTCTTGGTCTCTGGAAGAGAGGGAGCATTTTTCACTCTGAATTGACCTCTTATTTGAAAAAGTGCTCTTGAAGATTGTCTTTACTGGAGATCACAGAATCCCAGACTGGTTTGGGTTGGGAGCGACCTTAAAGCTCATCTCATTTCACCCCCTTCCATGGGGTGCTAGACCAGGTTACTCCAAGCCCTGTGCAGCCTGACCAGAATGACAGTATGCTCTGTCCTCTCCCTCTGCCACACCAGCTGTGGGTTTTAGGCTTTCATTCAAAGCTCAGGTTTGCTGAAGTGATGATGGGCTGCCTGTGGGGTGGAGTAGTTGGGAATAAATTTGTTCTCTGTTTCCTAAACTTCCTGCATTGCAGACAGTAGAGTGATTTGACTGACCTTTCACAGCAGAAACAGTGAGAAATGAGGTTTTGGTACGTCGACTTGGGCAGCTTTGGAAAATGCAACCAAGGAAAACCTCTTTGGTGTCTTGGTGGCATTGTCTTCACTGAGGGTGGTGCTTCCTAAATTTCTGTGGGATGGATGAATGGAATGTATTCATGGAAGGGACTGGGGGAAGAAGGGAACTGGGCTGTTGGCTTGGCTCAGCATCTTCCTCACCTGGGAGCATCCTGACTCTAGGCAGAGGAAAGGGTTATGGCTCTTTCTCAGCTCCAGGCCACAGGAATATTCTGGTTTTTTGTTCACCAGGATGAGATAAAAGATTTCTGGGGTAGGTACTTACCCTTAAATGTAGTGGCTGGACAAGGAGCTCCTCCCCTGCCTCCTGGGTGTGAGATGCCAGAGGAAGAACCAAAGTTTTTAAAATGCAGGACATGAAGAGATTTGGCTCATGGTCAGAAAGGCACCCTGGGAGCAAAGATGGCTGTGGTGTGGAAGCGGGAATCCAAGTCACAGCTGTGGCATCCACCTTGGCTTTGGGATTGGATTGAGCTGGAACTGTTGGAGCTGAAGGCTTGATCCTGGTTTTGGATGAAAGCTGTCAGTGGAGAAGCTGACTGGGCTATTGCTTTCACTGCTGATGCCTGGTTTGGAGATGCTCCCGGGATGGGGCTGTAAAGGGTGTGAGGGGGACATGGTGGTGTCCATGGTGGCTGAGGGGATTTGGGAAGCAGCTGTATTCCAGCAGCAGGACATCTGTAACACACGTGTCCTGGACACCCCACCTGGCTGAAGGAGCTGTGGGCTGAAGCAGGCGTTGTGGAGCAGGGATGGATCACCTCTGCAGCCAGGTTTGGGTGGCCATTGGAGGCTGTGCTCATCCTCAGGGCCTCCAGCCACGGAGGTGCCGCTGTGTGATGCCGAGAGCGACAAAGCAGTGCCAGCATTTCACACTGCAGGTGTTGGCCAGGATATTCACGTTGGCTCTCCCTAACCTTCCAAGATCTTCCTTCCCTGCAGATGGGAAATGAAAATCCTTGGCGTGGGCATGCAGCAGTGGAAGCAAGTCAAGTAAGGTGACTCAGCCAAAAAAAACCAGAGAGGAAGAAACATGTCCAAGCCCGGGTGGATGCAGCAGGGCATCGGCGTGCGATGCGGGTCGGCAGCATGGAGCAGCTGAGTGCTTGTACATCTCTCTGACTCGGTGCACAGCTCTTACATGCTGTTGTGAAATGAGAGAGGGCTTGGAAACACCGATCGATCCAATTCCTTCGTTGGGCTTCTGTAAGTCTCCCTGAGCTGCTGGCAGTGCTGCCAAACCCTGCTGCAGTGTGGGGAGAGCGGGTCGCTCCCTGCTTCCCTCGCCGTGCCCAGCTGTTCCAGGGCAAATCCAAACTCATCTTGGCAGATTGGTGAGAGCTTTTCAAACACTCGGCCTAGGAGTCATTTGTTAGTAACAAATGGGGGATTTGCCAGGACACGCAGCTCCATCTGGTCTGGCATCCTGTCCCCTCCAGCAGCCTTGACGGATCTGCTCGAGGAAGGCAGGGGAGCAGGAAAAAAAAGGAGGCAGTTTTCCCATGGAAGGAAAACCACTTCCGCAGTCTGTTTGAGCAGGGTTTCCTGGGCTGGAGCACTCTCGTGGCATGCGCTGGCCTCAGCGCCTGTCAGCACCAGCTCTGCAGCTCATGGACAGTCTGAGGTGAGAGCTGAGATATACATTTTTTATGACTGTTTTGCATTTCACCTCTGAATGCCAGAGAGGCTGAGCTGCAGCCAGCTAGGATCTTGGTGTGCTTCCCACATGGAGTGGGTTTTTTCTCCTTTTTCCCCACATGGTTAATGAGAGAAACAATTTTAGAGGTCTTTTTCCAACCTAAATGCTTCTGTGATTCTATAATCTGTTTATTCTCTTCCTATAAAATTCCCCCATGTCTTCAATGTGATAAAATCCCTCCATTGATTGGCCCTGAGCTGGCCTCTCTGAACCATCACCTTGGTGTGGAGCAGGTGTATTGCTCACCCTTTAGATGCAAGTGAATATCAAGCGATGCGTGTCCCACAGCAGGACAATGCACACTCTCCAAATCTCAAACCCTTGTGTTTGGGATTGAGCTTTGTGGGAAACATCTGGGGATGTATCTGTAGCTGGGACAGCTGGTGGTGGCCACCCTTCTGGTGGCCATTTCAGGCTGGGCTTGGCAGGTTGTTTTGGTTGAGCTGCTGGTGTGCTGTCCATGACTAGTTAGGGATTAGTGGGAATACTCACATTCCCGGTGAGCTGAATCCGGGGATGCAACAGGCTGACAATCTGTCCCTTGCTTGTCCTAGTGAACAGGTGGGCTGGTGATGGCAGGGCCCTGACCACCTCCCTGTCAACACCCCAGGGTTCTGATCAGTCTAAATCAAGTGTGAAGCCACAGGGGTGACACAGGTCGGTGCTGAAGGGGGCTGAAAGGGTTTTGGGAACACCCAGGGTGAGCGGATCCAAAGAGGCAGCAAGCTCCAGCAGAGGTGCGGTGGGAAGAGGCTGAGCAAGGGGCTTGCAGAATAAGACCCAAACCTGAAATTGTTTGGGTTTTTTCGTTAAGAGTTCTTGAAGTGGTTTAGTCTGAGCTGCCACAGCCTCCATATAACCCATGTCTTGGCTAAGATCCCTCTGTTCTTGCCCACTGAGCTCTTTCTGCACCCACACAGCTGCCCTGACTCTGCTCTCTGTGTTTCACAGTATCCGGACCTGAGCCAGGAGTCCGGGTCTCCATTTGTCTTTATCTGCACTAATCCCCAGGAGATGATTCTGAAGTTTCCCATCAAAGGAAAACACAAAATCTGTAAGTAGTAAAGTTTCCCCAGATGCCCCCCCGGCCCTCAGAGCCAGCTCCCTTCGCCACCCCAGCTTGCCATTGCCAGATGAGTTCCCAACCTTTGCCCTCTGCTCTTTGATCTAGAGGTGTTTGTTTAATGGCTCAAATACATCTGTAATATTTTTTTTGTCTTCAGTTCCCTTTCCCCCAGATGTTGCTTCCTTCCAAATATGTGCCTCTTCCTGCCTCTGCAAACACTCAGGGAGTCACAGTGCATTTGTGTTGGTGGCTGATCTGCTGCTGGCATCGGCCTGGGTCAGGACAGGAGTCGCTGCAGCAATGCCCAGGCAGATCCAGGCAACCACTGTGTCCCATAGTTCCAAATCACCCTCTTGCCCCTGAGGACAGTGGGGGCTTGAACAGCAAGAGCTGCAGGGCCAGATGGATGCTCCCCATCCGCAGGCCAGTGGGATGGGATGGGATGGGATGTCCTGGCAGAGCGCACGGGGAAGCGCCGCAGCATCTGTCCGCGCTCCACTTGCCAGCGTCGTTAGTCCCTTTTACGAGCCACCAGCCCCTCCGCAGGCTGCCAGTTATTCCTGCCCGCTGCTATAAAAAGGATGGAGGAGGGATGCGGCAGCTGGGGAGCCCGCAGTCAGCTCTGTCCTTATTAGCAGCCTCCCCACCACACAGCCCGGGGAAGGCACCGCACGCGCTTGCAGGGGATGTGAAAAATTAATTTGACGGGCTAAAAGCAGCAGAAGCAGGGAAAGGCTTGGCTGTTTATTCAGCAGAGCTGACAACTGGGCGATCTCCCTCCTTTCCACATGCATCCTCGGGACTTAGTACCTCAGGCTCAGGAGTGTTGGGATTTCTCAGGACTGGTTAATAAGGGCTTTTTGAAGCACAGTGGAGGGTTATTTTTGTTGGCTTTGAGGGTTTTTTCCCCTCTCTGCTCAGTGAAGCACCTTTCTCCCACAGTTGTGTATTGGGGTGTTCCTGCAAAACCATTTGGTTTCTTCCTCGCCTTTTTGAGCAGCACCTGGGAGGTGCATTCAGCCAATGGAGACCAGTGCTTGGAGAGCTGCAAGTGCTCAGATCTTGTTTGTGGCACAGTCCTCCCCCTGGATGGGTTATTCCCAGCGCCAGTGAGCAGGAAGGAGTTATTGAGGATGCAAACATCTTGGCTGTGGGAGAACAGCCTTGTGGCTGTTGCGTGCTGGCGCAGCCACTGCATCCTTTTTTTCCCTTGTTTTAACCTCTCCTTTGCTCTCACCAGACTCTCTCGTGCCCCTTCACTCCCACCTCTGCCTCTGTCTGGCCGTGGGTGGGAGAGGGCGAAGCTGCTGTGCTGCTCCTGCGTGTCTGCCTCGCCGGGTGCAGGTGCTGCCGGTCCCCTCCCCATCTGTCACATCGTCTCCTTTGTGTTGTGACACTTTCCTGCTTGGAGAAGGATCAGTCTAACAGCCTGGAAGGAAGCCGGCTGTGCTGGCGGCTGCCTGTGCTCCCACTCCCGCTGCTGGCCCTGCCTTCCCTGCCCTCCATCCCAATCGGAGCTGTCAGGGGAGCAGCGTGGGGGGGCTGTGGAGCTGCATGTTCACCTCCCGGAAGGGACATGCTCCGTCTGGGTGATATTTGTGACAGCCTAGGGAAGGAGCAGGGAAGCCTTTGACCTTCTATCAGCACAAGGCGCTGTTTTAATAGAAGCTGGCATTGCATCCCAGGCAGTGAGAAGCTTAATTCTCCCAGCTGGAAGCAGAGCAGAGGGAAGGTGCCGGCTCACATCCCCACCTGGGCTTGCTGGCTGCCTGGGTCTCCTTGAAACCTGGCTCAAACCGTGACAAAATGCCAGTTTGTCAGGCTGGGAAGCCAAGCCAGAGCAGTTTTCCTTGCCAGATAACAGCATGGACCTCATCACGATGACATCCGGATGCTTCTCTGTTGCAAATTAGTTGTTTCTAGCAGCCTGGGGATGGGAAAAAAAACCCTAACACGGCTCAATTTTTGCTGCCAGGGTCATTGTTTGTGTGGCAGGGATGGGCACAGTGTCACATCTGGGAGCTCTCCCCAAATATGTCCCTGTGTAGTTTTAGTGAGGACAAAGCTCAGTGGCCTTTCTCATGGGATATTTCCTTGAATCCAGGCAAAATTTCCCTGAAGCATCACTTAGCAACCTGCCTCCAACAGCCAGTGGCTGGAAGAGTGCAGAGGACATGGTGTGAGATGAGAGGCCTTGAATCATTGATCAGAAAGAGCAAGGGACCCTGGGGCTTTGGCTTATTTTTAGCCTTTTCTTGAAGGTTACCTGTGTGGTGTTTGCCAGCTGGAAGAGCAAAGGAGCCTCCCAATGTTTTTGGGGTCCAGGAGAAGCAGGCAGGCACATGAAATATAACAGCCCTGGTGACAGTAGTGGTGGTGGGGGACCAGAGCATGGAGAGAATGTGAACTTGCTCCCTTTTTCCTGCCAAAACCACCCCTGGCGTGGGGACAGGGTGGTCTGACACACTGCTGCTGGGTGGGCTGGCTCAGCCTCCTTGGGTGCCAGTGACTGGAAACAGCCATTGCAAGGAGGGGGCTTATTCCCCATCCTTAGGCACTGGGGCGAAGGTCTTCTCTGAGGTGGCCAAGGGGATGGAGGATCTCCCAGGCTGTCTTCCAAGCCGTGTTTCAGTTTGTGGATCTGTGGCATGGTCACCTGCAAACCCTCTTTGTTGAGCTGGGAGAGACATTTTCTTGGTTTGAGGAGAGGATGATGGTCACTGGCTGGTTAGGAGCCATTTTCTCTGGAGAAGCACCTGCTTCTTATGGCACACAGGCATTTACCAGCAGATTCTGGAGCAGCGGCCAAAGTAGAACTTTGAAGCCTGGTGTATCTTGCCCTATCTCTGTTCCCAGCTACAGAGACAGGACGAGGCTGGCATTTAGAGGATGGGAAGATGCAGGGGAGCCAGCAGCAAGTCCTGGGGAGATGTGGCATTAGAGCAGCTGGCTGCTGGCAAAGCCTCTCCAGGAAGCTGGCTGGGAGAGCTGGGAGAGCTGGAGCATCCTTGCGTTTTTACGGGCAGGAAGAAGAGGACAGGGACACTCCTCTGAGGCAGCACATCACCATGCCTGGCTTCTGTCTTCTTCAGCAGGAGTTTCCCAAAATCCTATGTTCTGGTGTCCTGCTCCTCTCCCAGGTGGGAAAGCAGAGCTGGCACTGAAGCCACCAAGGGCTGTGAAGGATAAGGGGTGGCAGTGTTTTCTCCAGGTCCCACTGGAGAGACTGAGGTTTTCCCTGCTGGCTGAGGTTTTCCCTGGTGGTGAAGGCAGCAGGTGGCCTTGGGGACCACTAACCTGGCACTTGGCCACGTGGAGCAGGTGTGCCCATCACACTGGGTGCCCACTGCACCATCATCCCAAGATGAGGGTTTGTTGTCCCCAATCCTGGCTTCTCCTCACACGGTGAAGAAACACGTCCCCGACACGTTGTCCCCGTCTCCTCAGAGTGTGCTGACGCGCATCCCGCGGGCAGGCACAGGGATGGTTTCCCCCCAGTAGTGGCAAGCAAGTGCTGGATGTCCTCCTCGCTGAACTTGCCCCTCTCCAGCGTCTCTTGGACACGCTTGCCCCCTGGCTCCCCGGTGTCGCGCCTGTGGAGGGAGGCCGTGGTGGCTGGAAACGCCTGGCTCCTCAAGCAGGATAATTGGATGTGACAGGAACACACTAACTAGGAGACCTTGCTGCCTCCAGCTCATTTGCATTGCAAATAGCATTTAAAAATAAAGAGTGATGAGGGTTTGTTGTGGGTTTTTTTTCTTTAATCCTCTCTTTACAGGGAAGCTGGATGCGAAGATCCATCAGGGAGCAAAGAAGGGGTTAATGAAGCAGAAAGCTGTGGGGTGAGTGCTGTGGAGCAGCACTGGTTCCCATGAAGCACCCAGCTGCCTCCGAAGGGTGCCAGGATGGCCCTCAGCTCTGGAAAGCTGGTGCAAGATGGATCCCTGATCCCAGATTGTTTTTAGGTATTGCTTTATCTCTTGTATTCCAAAAGTATTAAAAGAGACATGTTTTCACCAAGACTGGCCCCACAGCCCTGTGCTTCCAGGGAGGCCGCGCTGCAGCCAAGGGTGGGTGGGAGATGAGCTTGATAGGATGGAGTTCAACAAAACTGGCACCCCCAGGAGCAGTGGGTCCCAGAAAGGGCATGGGGGGCTCACCAGCAGTGGCCAGCCCAGCTCCATCCTGGCTTTGGCAGGATCTCCCTTTCCAAAGAGTGCCTTGAGGTGTGTTTGGCTGGATGGGGTCAGACATGGAGGAGAAGGGCAAGAAGGTCAGAGGATGAGGGAGATAGCTCCCAACAGCCAGCGAGCCCTGAGCCCTGCCAAGTGGGGATGGGAGGTTTTGGGGTTAGAGGTGGGCTCTGTGCCTGCTTACAGGTGCTTTTCCAGCCCTTTGGGATCACTGCTGAGCACCCAACCTTACATCCTTCTGCTGATTTGTACCGAGGCAGCAGCCACCCCTGAAGACCTGGCCCCCACCAGCTGTGTGTAGAACACCTTTGGAATAAGCTGAATTTTGCCTTTTTCTCTACTCCCTCACACTGAACCTCTGCATGTTGCCATGACCGTGCTCAGTCTGTGCACTGGTGTGTACTGGGCTGTGATCCCTTCATGCTGTGGGGCTCCAGGCTCTACATTGCCATGGCCTAAGAGCTCCTCCTCATTACCCTGTGTCCACCCTGCTCTGGGGGGTACAGAGTGACCCCCCAGCACTCCCAGCATCGCTTTTCCTCCTCTTTCCCAGGCATGCAGTGGGAGCTGCCAGCTCGACTGCTTGGCACAGTCCCTAGGTATAGGTTGTCCCAGCCCTCTGCCCCATGGGAGAGGAGGAGGGTGCGAAGCCTTCGTGCTGCAGCACTGGAAATCGTCCCGTGCCACTTGCCCTGGGAGTTGTCTTCTGGCTCCATTTGCTGCCTGTGGGCTCTCTGAGGTGCTCGAAATGGTGGGGCTGGATCCAATGCCCACCCACAATATTCCTCAGTGGGGAAACGTTCGCAGGTATTTCAGCTCTGAGCTGCCCTCGATTGACATAGAGTTTATGGTGTGGGAGATGCTGTTTGGTGTGGCCAAGGGCTTCCTTCCTGCTTCCTTCCTCCTCTGGCTCCATCCCCCCATCCACTCTGTCCCTTGTGTCCCACCCCTATGGTCCAGTCAGCTGTGCCAGGATTCCTGGAGACTTCCCTGCACTCTTGTTACATGGGGATCCTACTGTTGTGGTGGATGTCCCTTGAGAGTGATGGGGACTATCTATGGTGCCAATAGGAGCAGAGCTGGAGAGGGATGGGGAGCTTGGGGAGTCAACCTAGGGTCTTGGTGTCTTGGGGAGAAGGAGGCAGGAGAGGCCTTTCTGTGGGCTGTGTGGGAGAGGCAGGGCACCCAGGGAAGAGGTGCCAGGCTGGCTCCAGGCAGTGCAGCCCCAGCAGCTCCAGCTCCTGCTCCTGTCCCAGGAGTGCAGCACCATCAGACACGACCATGACAGAGTGGGATCTTGTACCAACTCTGTCATCCCACAAAATCCCACCTGCCCATCACACCTAGTGCCTGTTAAAATCCCCATCCCAAGGTCCTGCTTCCCCAGATGGGTCACCCATCCCAGGCCTGAGCCAGGCTTTAATATGAGCCCATGATTTGGCTCTGTATTAAGCCAGATCCATCTCCTGCATGCACCTCTGACAGTGGCAGCTGCCTTGTCACTTCCCTGTCCTTTGTCACTTACAGCTCGCATCTACCTGGTGCCTGCAGGTTTCATCCCTAAGGGTTTCTTGTCTGTTGTCTGTAGGATTCCATGGGATCTCCAACAGCCACAGGCAGGCTGGATTACAGGCCCTGCTGTGATCCAGGGGCAATTGGATCATTGGAGCAATGCCGAGGTCGTTCCCAATGGAACTGCCTTGCCTGGCAGGGCTTTCATTTTTCTCCTGTATTAGTGGTATCACAATTTTGCCAGGAAAGATGCACTGACCCATCCCTGGTTTGTCTTGTGTTCCTGTCTGATGATGCATTTTCCACCCTTGGAAGCACCATTCCTGGTCTGAGATTTGCTGAACATCAACACCAAATGCCCAGAAAACCTTTCACCCAATCCTTGAAAACACTTCAGTAAAAACTGACCTGGTTTTATTAATACAGGTTGTCTTGGAGCCTGTCAGCATTGACTGTGCAAGAAGAGTTTTTGTTCTTCATCAGGACAAGGAAGGATTTCTCCTCTTTCTCTCTTTCTCTCAATTCTCATCCCTCTTTTTCTGTTGCTTTAAACCTCTACTGTCTCCCTCCCACCAGCCTTGGTCCCAAAAGCCAGAGAGACACCCAAACCTCTGGCTTTCTTGGCATCACCTCCTTTGCCAGGGATTTAGGTCTTGTGTTGTCCTTGTTTGGGGCAAAAAGCATCAGAAGAAATGAGCATCTCCTTTGATGCCCTCCTGAAACCACACTGGATGGTGGCAACTCAAGGAATGGTGGCACCTCTTCAGGCTGGAATACCCACAGCAGACCCTGGCTGGGCAGATGGAGTTGGTGCTCCCCTCTCTATCTGCAGGACCTGCAGATTCCTTCATGTTCCTGCTCCAGGCACTGACAGATGCCAGCTTGGATCCTGCATCCCATCTCCCATTGGTACAGCTCACCACACCAGTTCGCCTTCCTGGTTTTGGGGTGTCATGGAGACAGGACTGGGGCATCCCCACTGAGGTGAACTGAAATTTCCTCACCAAACAGTGGGGCCGATGCTGAGGCTTTGGGAAAAGGAGTGGAGGTTTTGGGGTGTCCAGGGGCCAGGGTTAAGATGAGCTGGAATTTCCTCCCTGGTCAGCAGGGCCCGTGCTGAGGCTTTGGCTGGGAAGCAGAGGGTTTAGGGGACACGTCACCTCCAGGGTATGAGAACGGCTGGGGACCCAGGTGCTCTTTGCATCCAGAGGAGTGTTTGGAAAGGAAAAGTGGCAGCGTGGGGCACGTTGTGATGGGGTTTGAGGTAGATATGGAGGCCCCGGGGTCGTGATGATCCCCACCCCTGCCTTTCCGTGCTGGCTCAGGGAGCTAAAAGCAGGGCTTTTGAGGGACCGTGCCGGGCTGGGGTCTCACAAGACACCGCTCAGAGCGCGAAACACCCCCAAAAGCTTGCCCCCGCCCTTTCCGAGGTGGCACCACGGCGGCTCCGCCTCCTAGGGCAGGGAATGCGCCGCTCCGGGCTTTGTCTCGCTCCGGCTCCCGATCCTCCGGGCGGGATATCCGCTCCGTGTTTTCCAGACGCCCGGGGACGCCGCTCCACGTTCCGCCCTCCGC
>VZTN01030271.1:142100-218551 GCA_013400515.1 Erpornis zantholeuca | reverse complement strand
CGGGAAGGATCGGGGGTGGGGGGTGATGCGTGCGGGGAGGGGGTTCCCGAGGGGATAGCGGCGTTCCTTGACGGAGAGGGGGAGTCACGGCTCTTGACCCCCGTCTCTGTGTAGGGAGGGTTTGGGGGGCACAGGAGCAGAGGGACCGCGGGAGCGGAGGTTCCCTGGACCCCAGCTCTTTTGTAGTGCCGGCAGGGGGTTCTCGGCACAGATCCCGGAAGACTGAATGTTCCCCAACGCGTTTGTGAGTTCCCGTGAGTTTGTGGGGGGGTCAGACCCCGAGAGCGGAGCCCCTCTGGGCATCACCCCTGGGGCCGGGCCGTGTGCCGGCGGCCCGGTGCCGCAGGACGAGCCCCCCTCCTTCAAGTCCTTCGAGCCCCCGTTGGCCAGGAGGCCGATCCGGAGGTGACCCCGCCGGTGACAACGTGGCCGGGTGTCCCGCGAGGGCTGGGGCGGCCGGCGGGGCAAGCGCTCCTGCCGTGCACTCTCCCGCCCGTTGTGTACACGGGGAAGGTCACAGGTTCAGGTCTGGTCTATGAGACTTGGCTCTCCTCCATCTCCCAGCAGCCTTCCTTTTGCCTTTCCTTTCCTTTTTCCCTCCTTTCTGGGAAGGCCCTTTCCCTTGGAGGAGGCGTTAGACACTCATTTTCCAAAGCATGCACTGAAAAGCCCCGTGGGCTCTTTCCCCCTCCTCCAGAATGTCCAAGGATGCTGGTGTCGGGGCTGGCTTTTGGGCTCCATCGTGCGCAGGCAGTTCCTTGCCTGGACATCCTCAGGAAAACCTATTTCCATGCTTTGTGCAATGACTCCAGCATCGGATTATGCTGCACATTTCTAGCTCTTTGTTGGCAGTACGCGACCGCACATGCACAGCACTCAGAAAATCCAGGCAGCTGATTTTATTGATTAACTCTTGACCAGAAATAATTTATAATTTATTATTTTGAAGCTGTTTCAGTCACAAAACGCAAATCCTTGCCCTTTTACGCCCTCGTTCATCCAGTGAGATTTTCTCCTCTCTTGTGAGGAGAAGGGAGACGTGTGCAGCACCGGGAGCACGGTGTCTCTGTGGTGGAAAAGGACAAGGATTTAATGTTTCACCTGGACTGGCCTGGTGTGCAGGGCAAGGGCTGCCTCTGGTTAGAGCCACTGGAGGAAATTAATTATCAAGCAATTTGTAATGACCTGTAATTGAGTACGGCCAGAGCACGGAGAGGGGGTTTTATTCCTTTCTCCAAGCCAGGCACTCGGTCTGTGTGTTTGGTGAGTCGCCATTAGGCTGCTTGTTAGCCTCAGGGGCTGATGTGTGTGTGCATGGAGGTGTCTCTTAACACACTTATTATCTCTGTGCGTGCTGAAAGCGGTGTGAGTTTTGGGGGGATCCATCTGTCCATCTGTAGCCCTGTGCTGGCTGGTAGCCCCAAATATCCCTCCCTTGCCTCAGCTACAAAGTCCCCTCGCGCTTCCTCACACCTGGCTTGTCGGATGTTGGTGGTGATGGCATTGCTTCTGCTGCCTCAAAAGCTTTTTCCCTTTAAATTGAGTTGAAAAGGTGCATTTTTGGGAAGAAAGGGGTCGCAGAGGCGGTTGAGGTGTTCTCACATGGTGTTGGAGCTACCCAAAAGCTTGCGTGTCTTTATTTTGAATTAACAAGAAGGACGAACCAGAGTTCGCTCCGCTTGGTTTATTCTGTTGGAGAACAGGGCTGCCTTGAATCAAAAATTGCCTCCAGGTTATATTTACAGTGTATTCTTAATTGTGATTGCATAAATTAAAGAAAATCAGGACCTGCCTCGTCTTTCTAGTGCTTCTAGTGGGCGTCATTCCCTAAACAAAGTTGATGTCTGTGCTGTGTCCAGGCCACGACAGGTGGGAGACCCACATCTGGGATCCCACTCTTGGGCTCAACTGGTGGTAGTTGAGGACCAAAGTTATGTGTTGTGCCTGATTTAATTGGCATTTCCAGGGTGTAGGGATCTTTCTCTGCATTCCTGTGGTGGGAAGAGGAAAAGCCTTGAGCTCGACCTTGGTCGGGCTGGGAGTGGGGATGCACCTAGGCACCGTCCCACTGCGCCCTGCACAGCACGGCTCCAACTGGGATTAGGGCCTGTGGGCGCTGATGCAATACTAGTCCCAGATGTAATGCAGTAAGCCTCTTTGTCCCCTTTATCCAGAGCATTATGTAAATAAGATGGTATTTATGGTCCCAGGTATGTTGTTCCGGGGCTGTGTGACATCCTGCGTGCGCAGCGATGCCCTTTGAGTGTTGGCTCTGTTGCTGGTGTTCCTGGCCAGAGACAGGGACCTGCTGGGGGCAGATGCTCCTGGGGAGTATGTCACATGCCAGCTCCCCATGGAGAGGAGGTGAGGCTGCAGGTGACCTTGCCAGGAGCTGGTGACAGTTTAACCATGCTTGGTGGCTTGTAGGCAGTGCAGGCAGCGAGTGGATCAGTGCTGGAGTCCGTGGGGTGGTTGCCCACTGAGGTCACGGAGAAGTCCATGGTTATCATAGCAGGCTTCCTGCAGCATACAGACTGCTGGTTCTCCAACCCTGGGTTTGGGAGAGTCATGTGTCTGTTCCCAAACCTGTGTTCTGTTGAAACTGATGGTGGTTTGTGGAGATATTTTTTAGGAAGCACCAAAGTCTCTAAAGAACCTGGAGATGGCCCAGGCTGTCTGCAGTTCTCCTGTGATGCCTCTTCTGATGCTTCATGGGCTCTCTAGACATGGGGAGACCTTGTCCTTTTCCCTCGGGCCTTGCCTGCTTACTTGGAAAGATCCTAATTTGGGTGCTTGTGGCAGTGGGTAGGAGGATGCCATTGCATGGGGGTGCTTGACTCCATCAGGGGTTGGGGTGAGGGTGTGCTGAGGAGCCCGTGTGGGTGTGAAGGACCTTTTCTAAGATCAGGGGTAGGTAGATGAACTGGCTTAGAGCATGCAACTGCTCATTGGTGGCCACATGTGGCTCCTGACCCAGAGCTTTGGCCACCCTGGCAGCAACTGGTCTGCTCTCTGTTCCCATGCTGGGTTGACTTGGATGAGGAAGGGTGTTGTTTTGTGTTGGGAAAGGGCAGGAAAAGAGATCCCACTGGGATATGGCTTATTTTGCCACGCAGATGCACTTTCCTGCTACCAAGGGTCGGTGCCTTGAGGTATGACGTGGTGTCAGAGGAAGGAGTGAGGCTGAGCTTGAACAATCTTACAGTAAGAAAATAGGGAATGGCTTCCTGACCAGGAAACTTGCTCTGGGACTCCAGTTGCTCTCGTGATTGATTTTTTTCTTCAAAGGAAACCAATTCCCATCTGCATTTGGGTGAAAAATCAGTTTTTGCGATGAGCCGAAGAGGTTGTTTTGTTTTCGCTGCAGCTGAGTGTCCTTCACATGCACAAAACCCATTGATGTAGCTGCTGAGCGTCAGCTCACATGTGGTGTGAGGTGTATGAAAGGATGCAAGTGCAGTTTTTTGTGGATGAATAAGGATAATTTCAGGACAACCTTGATATTTTGTATTGAAATGTTAAATGCCGAACTTCTACAATTCATTGCCATGTTCATGGTGTAAGAAAAGGAAAAATGACATTGTTGCTTTATGCTGCTCTTTGCCCAAGTACAGAAAGGTTTTGTAGCATTGGATTTCCCCTCTAAGCTGTTCTCAGGCCACTCGTTCTTCCAGTGGCTGGAACGATGAGATCTCTATAATGCTCCATCATGTGCGATGGGGCTATGCTCATTTATTGATAACACAATTGATTTTAATGAATTTGCTGAGCCCATTTTTGATTTGGATTAAACAGACTGTGGTTGGTTCAAGTGGGTCCAAAGATTTGACTTGGAGTTTTCCTGGTGCTTCTCCAAGGGGATGAAGGGCGGATCAGGAGGAATGTGCTGTGCAGCTTTAAAGGAGTGAAAATGAGGAGTGTAATGACTTTTCTAACAGAAACCACCATGAATCCAATAGGAGAGGAAGAATCTTGCTCATCTCTGGGAGAATTGCTTCTTCTCCAAAGGTTTAGTAGCCTTGTTGAAATTTCTTTTTGTCCTGAGGATTTCTTGTTTGTTTTTGAGGGGGTTTCACACCTAATCTGCACCTTCCCTCTGCATCCATTGCCACAAGTAATTCTGAGTGCACTAGGACTCCCTAAATAAGCCCAGCCTTCTTTGATGCATGGTTTTCGTTGGGTTTTATTGTATTCCTGTGCGCTGGCTAATTCACAAAATTCAGCAATTTGCAATGGGTCATTAGCACGAATTAGCAACTTTCTGATAGATATCAGAGCTCCGCAAATGTGCTGTATTAATCTAGGAGATACACCTATTTATTATCCCTCCCAGGGAAGAAAAGAAAGGGATTTCTCGGCATGGTACTTGCTCTGCTTGCATTTGTCCCTGTCTGCATCTGCCTTCCCTCCTCCTTTACTTCACAGTCTGGTCGTTTTTTTCCCAAAGTGTTCCCAGGCTGATGATGTGACAGGAAGAGGGATTACAGCCGCACACACTGGCCTTGCTACAAACGGAGCCTCAGCTTTGGGAGCCAAGGTGCCCTAATTGGTTATCGAATGAAGGGAATTAAAGGCATTAATAGGTGAAGTGGCAGCTCCTTCGGTTTTGGAGCGGTGGAGAGATGTTCATCCTCTTCTGAAGGCTGGGAAGCAGCCAAGGCTGGCTGCATGCTGTGCTCCTAAAAGCATAGATAAAGGAAATAAAGCCCAGAAGCTCTCCCTTCCCTGGGAGCAAGCAAGCCAGTGGCTGTCCATCCTCTCTGCCCAGTGATGCTGTCCCACAGAGGAGGATGGTGACACTGCTCAGCTGGGATCGCTGTGGTGTTCTTCCTTTGGATGAAGGAGGTGGAAAAAAGATGTTGACTGGTGCAGAGTGGTAGTGCAGCCAATGATTTGCTGTTCCTGCTGTACCTCTGTGGAGGGTGATCCTTGTTGGATACCTGTATCTCTGCAACCATGAGAACCCAGTTTGGGTTCACCATGGGGCTGAGGGCTGGCAGGGAGACCAGGAGCAAGGTGAGGAGCCCTGAAAGGAAAGGGAGCTCAGCTCATGGCTGGTTCAGTAGTGTCCACCCTGCTCCCACCAACACCCTGAGCTCGGGATGCTGCCAGCACCTGTGTGCCTTCCTGCATCCCTGCTGACAGTGTTGGGTGAGCAGGGGAAAAGGGCAAGCTCCCTCTTCTGGCACTTATTCCAGTGGTTATTTATGCCCACTGGTTGTCTTTGGTCTTCTCCAGGTCTTCTTTCTTCCCACCTGTGTGACTGATGCTTTGAGGATCTTTCCTGGTCACATCCATCTTGCTGCTTCCTCTAGCTGCTGGCGATCTTCCAGGCTACATGGAGTGCTGAAGTTTGAGAACCTCTTGGGTTATTTTTATGTGCCCTCTACCTCCTTCTAGGCTGCGTGAAAGGACAGGCCACCAGTTCAGATGCCTTTAAGCCTCTCATGAATCAGTTCACTTTTGTGTTGGGGTTAACAAGGATGTAGCTGCACTGGTTTTAAGTCCTCATGGCTCTTCTACTTTTGCAGTGGAAACCAGCTCTCTGTTCAAGGGACAGTCATTCCCCAGGTTTATCCCTATGGGAGGCATTGCAGTACCAAGCAGATTGGCTCAGATGTCTTGTTTTGAGTGTTTAATGTTATTTTTGGCACCAGCCAGCAGCGACACGGCTGGCTGGGCTCAACAAGAATGGCCTTTGTGGTGTTAGACGAACACCGGGGCCGTGTCTGGTGCTGCTGGAATGCACTGGCTTGTCTGGGTTAGACTCACCCAAAGGGCTTCTTCATGAATCCTGGCTCGTTATTGCTCACGGTGTTGTTTTGCTTTTGTCACTGCATAGCTGCCAATGGTCCGTGTGTCAGCCTTCCACAGCCAAACCCTGTGGCGCTGCCGCTCTTCTCCTGTGGCACTGCCAGTGCCTGCTGGGCACCTGCTGGGTGCCAGCGGTGCTATGATACCAAAGGGTGGCACATGAGGATCACGGGGTGAGAAGGGGATGCAGATTTTGGGTGAAGATGGAGCTGTGTTTCTGGTTATTGTTAAACCATCATGTGCAGGTCTGGGCATGGCAGTTACACATGGGTATGTTCCAGCATGCAGACACAACAGTGAGGGGTAAATCCTTGTTGGGCAGCCCCGATTCAGGGTAGATCTGAGAGCTGAGCTTGCAGGAAGCTGCTCTGTCATTTTACCTATCGAATACTTTTTCTCCCACACGTGTGGGTTTTTCAATTCCTCTTTCCCTATACAGCTGAAAGTTTAGATACTGGGCACCAGTTTGTGCTTGCGGATGTGCATGCTGAGAAAGATCTCTGCCATATTCAGCTGCCTGAGATTTTAGGAGTCTGCAAGGTCATGCTTGCTGGAAGGTGTCTATTGTGGCATTTTTGGGTGAGCAGGCTGTGATCCAGAGCCTGAGCCTTGCTACTCACTGCTCATCTCCGTGGCAGAGGCTTGGGAAGAGGAGGTGGCTCACACAGGACAGTGCTGTCAGAGCTGTAACAAAGCTCTGGCATGACTCTTGCCTGCTCATGCTGTGCTTGATGCTCCTGAGTCTGTGCCACTGTGTTATCCTAGCACCGAGGCCTTTCCTGCAAACCTGACTCCTGCCCGGCAGGAGGTCTGTCAGCTCTCTGCAGGGGTGCCGTGTGTGCAGGAACATTGCTGGACTTAAGGGCAGCTACAAAGAGGAGCCATATGGAGAAGTCGAGGGGCAGCAGATAAAAATTGCACTGGGAGAGGTTTCATCTCAACATAAGAAAGAAATTTTTTACAGCCATTCCCTGAAACAACTCCCTCTGGGACACAGTAGGAGTCCATGGCGGTGGAGGTTGTCAAGATGTGACTGGAGAGGGTGATAGATAATCTCACCTGAGCTCCCTTTTCCACAAAAGGTTGGAGCAGGTGACCTTTCAAAGTCCCTTCCAACCTGCTCTGCTCTACGGTTCTATGACCTGACATGTACATTCAGGCTTGTGTGTAACAGCGGTGCTTGCTCAGCTTCCCACGGAGAAGTGACCCCAGCAGTGCAGTTTGGCAGAGAGTGAGCAGGTGTTCTAAGAAGGTGCTGTTTCCCAGCCATCCTTCACAGAGACGGAATGGAGGGTTTGGTGCCTTTGTGTGGGTCTGTAGGTATCAGTGTGCCTCCTGCTTGACCTGATGACCATGTGCTGAGGACCATGTGATGGTTCTCTTGCTGATAGTTTTTCTTGAAATACGAAGCTCTTGGAGTTCCTTGTGAGTTGGTGGAGGAAATGTGAGCTGTTTTATTCAGTACAGAAGTAGCACCTTGAAAAAAATGCACAAGTTGAGAGACATCAAAATCGAATAATTGTAAATGTGAAGAACCATGGGCTCTTGAGGCATGAATAGACAAAAAATTTGGACTTTGGTGATGACACTTGCAAGAGTGATAGGAGGATTAAAGAGGTCCTTGTTTCAGTTTTCCCCATTTCACGATACAAAGGAAAGCCTGAAACTCTTGGTCCTCTTTGTGTTCCCCCTTTCTGTGTGCCTCGTGTGTCAGGGCTGTGTGTAGCCAGTCATGAGCTGAGGAAAGTGAGAGGTTCTCACAAGGGTGGCTTTGCTAGCCTGACATGTTCAAGAACCCTGGGTTTTTCAGCCCCGGATCGAGTTGATCCTCATGGTATTGAGGTTATAGATGTCTCAATAAGAAGGAAACACTAGGTTTTATCTGTTCTGATATTTTCTTCAAACACACTGGCACCGCGTCCCTGTCTTTTGTACTGACAGCTTTGCTGGACGTTGTCATGTGCTGCAGTTGTGCAGACTGTTGCTATAAAAGTCATGTTTTAAAGTCATGAGTGAATGAGAGTGGGTGTGAGGTTGAATTTTGATCCCAGGAGCATCTTTTGCCTGATGATGAATGTGAAGTTGAGGCCTGAGTGTGTATTTGGGAGCAGGTGGGTGTTGTGGCTGATAAGTCTCTGGAGCTTTGCTTCAGGTAGGATGATTACCTGGCTGCCCTGCACCAAAGTGGTCTCTGCTCACCTCTCCAATTTCCTCCATCTCCAGCCTCTTCCAGTGACCTTGTCTATCCTGCTTTTGTCATGCCCGGACTGAAGTATTTCAAGCTTTTCTCAAGAATGCCAACGAATGACTCATCGCTTGAGCGCTGCCCTGTCTCAGGTTCATCTCCAGTGTCAAGGCTCAGCCTTCGGAAACTTGGGAGTCCTGGCCTAAGTTTGTCACTGTCTCTCTGGGTGCTCTGGCTGCAGTGCATGCTGGTAGATGTAGTCTTGATGGGGTGTACCTCCATATTAAAAAAAGAAGGGTGGCTCCATTTTATTCAAATGGGGTTCAGCCTTGTCCCTCCTGGCAGCTTGCTGGTGCCATCCCGCTCAGCCCCGAGAGCCACTGAAGTTCTCCCGGCGCCTTGTGTGAGCGCAGAGGCAGGAGCACAGCTCCTCCATTCAAAATCTTGCTTAATTCCACATTGAACAGCTTGTTTTGAAGCCCTACGCCTTGGCGTGTTTTGCAACAGCTCGGACTCCTGCGGGGTGCGGGTGGTGGAGGGATCCTGCCCCCGTTGGGTGGCAGTTCTGGAGGGTGTCATGGCAAATCTCCTTTGTCTGCTACGGCCTGACTGATGTCTGGGGGAGAGCGAACCCTCCTCCCCTGCGCTATTTCTTCAGCTGAAAGCAGCAAGTGAGTGAGGAAGCTCCTTTGTGCAGATTTCTCCGTCTCCTCTTGTTCGTGCCAGCTGGCTCGCGTTCAACATTTCTCTTTTTTTCTCTTTTTTTCTCCCTTTTTTTTCTCTTCTCTCTCCCCCAGCTCTAGAGAGAGGGGATGGGGAGAAAGGGAACATCTTAAAAAGAAATCTGCAGAAAAGACATGGGAGTTACTTAACAAAAATCCAACCCAAACAAGCCCAGCTGGGGGATTACAGGCGCGGTGGTAGGAGTTGAGTGGGGAGTGAGTGCAGCAGCGCGGGGAAGGCAGTGTGTTCTCTCCCACTGCCCCGAGTTTCTTTAGTCGTAAAAGGAAACAAAAAGGGATCTTGTGCAGAGGCAGTGGATGGGGAGAGCAGCCGGCTGGCTGCCAGTGGCTGGAGGAATGGCCACGGCACTGCAGCCCCTAGTGCTGCTGCCTCAGCTGGGGGCTTGTGGGGAGCCTTTTAGGGGTTTGGCAAGCTGGGGGGACAGCATCCCTTCCCTGCTGCTGCCTTTGGCTCTTTCGGGAGAGAGCGGAGGGCTCTGCTCTCCAGGGTTGCTGCTGGCTGGAGCAACCATCTCACCAAACCCTCCTCTCCCTGCCTTGTGCCCGCCGGAGGAAATGCTGCGTCCTGCAGATTTTCTCCCCCCCTTCCCTGTCCTCTTTTGCCGCTCCTTCTTGCGGGCATTCCTGAGAGTTAATCAGGGTGAAAATTGCAGTCGGTCATGTCTGGAAGCCACCAGAGGCTGATCCTGGAGCGCTGCAGGCTGGAGCACATGGCTGTGAGACAGTCTCCCTATGTGTGGACCGGCTGCTGCCAGGAGAAGAGCTTTCTCCTACATCTCGCCACCCTTGGGCAGTCAGTCCTTCCCAGCCTTGGTCTCCTGGCCTCTGGTGACTGGCAGAGAAAGCCAGAGTGGTGCGGGCTCGGTGGGTTCTGAGCATCCTGTGCCGGTTTTAACACATAGAGCCGGGGGCTGGTCCTGTTTCCTTGCTGCCTTTTGGAAGTGGAGCTGTTCTGGTGGCAGAGCTTTCTCTAGGTGTGTGTGCAGCCCTGAAAGTGAACTTTCAGGTTTGTCTCTGAATACGGTTTGGCTCTGTCCCAGCCTGTAGATGTGGATTATAGAGGTCTCAGCACCTAATGGAGCTGAATTATTCATGTCTGGTGCTGTGTGTGTGCAGCATTCCCAAGCAGAAAGCTGTCTCCTTGTAGGATCTGCGCTCCAGGACTGCTCTTAAAACGCTTTGTTGGCAGGTCTCCAGGCCAACAAGTGAGCACATGCTTTTCATGTTGTGCGGGGATCAATCCTGCAATGGCAGGAGGTAAGGGGAAGGACACGTTTACAGCTGAATCAATCTCCTCGCTCTGTTTTCTGAGATTCTGTGATTTGTGGCAGCATTACTCCCCCGGCAAGAGAGTGGGGAGGATCTGGATACCACCAGGTGCTTCTCCAGTTTGGGCAAAGCAGGCGGTGTGAAATGGGCCATGGAATGCAGTGGCCAGGAGTTCCTATGCACCCAAAATAATGATGGTGTGGCAGGTTGGGGTTCCTGGGGGTCTGGCTTGGGAGAGGGATCCCAAATGCTCCTCTGGCTGCAAAGGCTGAGCCTGCCATAGTTGAGTAGAAAAATGGGGAACTGGGATGGCAGTTTTGGGGAGGGAAAAAGCTGTGGAAAACGCTTAAAAGCCACAGGCAATGAAGAATGTTCAAGAGATCCCTCCCCAGATCGCATTCCAGGGTCCCAGCCTTCAGCTCTGGTCTGGAAAGGGCTGATCCCTGCCCCAGTCCCTCTTCCTGTGATGGCATGTCTAGAGTTCCCTGCCCCACTCTCGTTAGGACGTGCCTTTTCCCTGCTCTTGCCAATCCAGCATGTTCTTGTCCGTCCTGTTTGTGGTTCCCTTCCGTCTGCATTAGCAGAGCCTGTGCTCCCTCGGCGCCTCCTCTGTAGGGCGACGGTTTTTGCTCCTCTTGTTTTCTAACCCTTTGATTGTTCCTGTCTCTCTAATTGCCGGGGACCCAGCGGACTTCTGGGCTCCTTCTTCCTTTTGTTGTGGTAGGAGCTGGCAAAAGCTACTGCCGTTTGCAGTTTCAGACCCAAGTCCCGCTCATCTGCTCTCCTTATTCCACACGTATAAATAATATTTACGGAGATGTGCGTGCGTGTGTATGTGCACGTTTGGAGCAGCAAGGTGAATTCCCTGGTGGGAGTGGAGAGCTGGCTAAGCTGGTGTTGTGCAGGTGTTGCATGGACAAGGTGATGCTATGCATGTTGCAGTACAACCCTGCATATTGTCTCTTGTTTTCCCTGCCATTGCAAGGTCAGATCCTTGTCTCTTTCTCCTTCTGACCTGAGCTTGCCATGGCTCTTTGCGTGCTCCAACTTTGGGTTGGCAACTCTTGGATTTGGACACTGAACTTGATCCTCTGCTGTCAGCTCCTGTGGGTTGTTCCTGCGCATCGGTACTCATCAGTGGTCCACCGCTTCACTGGGATTTTTCCTGGATTCCGTGTCTCATTTTAGGGCTGGGAAGGGACTGGCACCAGTCAAAAATCTGGTTCATCCAGCTCGTTACCAGCTTTGCCCACCCGCACAAAGGAATTGCTGTAGATCCGTGACACAAAGAGTGTTGTGCAGGAGTGAGGTGGTCGCTGCCAATCGCTGGCCCCATCGGTGATGTGCAGAGGCTCTGGAGAGGCAGGTTGATGGGGGTGGTTTGGACACACCGGCTCGGAACTGGGGAGCAGGTGCTGGGGCAGGAGCAGGGAGAGGAGGAGGAGGCGGCCATAGAAACACGCAGGGCAGCTTTGGGAAGCCGTTAGCAACTCCAGTGCACAAAGTGATCTCCTGATTCGGCATTTTCCCTGCTGCTGAAATGAGAGGTCAGTGCTTTTCATTTCTAGCTTGCACGCAAGCCCCCCAGTTCCTGGGGTTAAAAATCTCCGTAATGACCTGTCAGAGAGCGGATTATTAGCTGTACAGAGCCGAGGATGCTGTGGGGAGCAGATGGAAAATGGTCTGGCTGCGGCAGCCTGGCTGATGAAAGAATCCCTGGCATTTTTACAGTGTTTGCATCTCTGGAAACGCACTGTGAAGCTGCTTTCCAGGCTCCTGCCTGCTGGGGTTTGAAGAAATATGTGTGTGTGGTGTGGTTTGGTGTTTTTTTTTGACTTCTCCTTTCTCTTTAAGTCACCTGTTTTTGAAGTGTCACTTGTAAATAGTACCAGAAGCAGGCAGGCCTGGAGCTTGGCAAGGAAGGGGACGACAGTACTGCTGGAGAGAAGCCTCATCCAAATGGGTGGTCAAAGATTTCTTAAGGATTCTGGAGAGCAGGCGTCCTGGCTGGGCGGTGCTGGGAAGAAGCTGTTACATGTGTTAATTATGTCTCGTCAGGGTAATTGCCATGACTCGGGTGCTGTGTCAGGTTGTGAGTGGGTGTCTTTCTCGTTTCTCTCCCTGGGAGAGAGGCTGGGAAGCAGGGAGGAGATATTTTGGGCTCACTGGGGTCAGCTGTGGTGTGGGCAGGTAGGGCTGAGCCCCCGCTTCCCCGTTAAGACTGGGTACTTGTACAATTGCATCTCTGTTTCCCGTTAGAAGCTTATTGTGGCCAGAGGCGATGGTGGTAAACAGCCCAAGTCAGGGGTGCTGTGTTGCTCTGCCCAGAGGTGTGGGATAGGAACTCTCATGCTTCCCGCTACGATTTGGCCTTTGGTGACTGCTCTGACACGTACCAAGTGTGACACAGGCACTCTGAAGCCTGGGATTTATTTCCCACCAAGGCACTTGACTTCCCTGGCGAGCAGCTCCTGTCCCTCGCAGCAAGGCTGGTGTGGAGAGGAGCCCTCCCTCCAGGTGGCATTGGCAGGAGAGGAATCAATCCTCCCTCCCAGGGGCAGCGCTCGATAATTCAGAGGGAAATGGCGAGCGGGGAAATGTGTGAGTAATGTCTTGTTGGAGCCGAGAGCCGTGACCTGCCAGGGCTGGTATTGATCGAGGACCAGTGCCAGATGGCTGCTGCTGCGGGGGCGGCTGTGGAGCAGCCCTAGCCCAGGGGGTGGCAGAAGGATGCTGCGAGGGGGATTTGGGAGGCTGGGGGTTTCACCCTGCCCAGATCTCTCCTGCCTGCAGGTGTGGCTGTCAATGATCTGCCTGCCCATGGCTCTTTGTGTGTAACCCTGTTCTCTTTGCTCTCCCTTCCAGCAGCGATGCCGTCACCTGGGCAGACCATGACCACTGGAAGCCCCCCAAGGACGTAGGTGACCCTCAGGGCATAGAGGCAGAGGGAAGAGCCTTGAACCGTGAGGGGCTGTTAACTCTAAGATGTCCTTGAGCAGCGGAGCTTCCGGAGGGAAAGGAATTGATGCGAACCCGGTTGAGACGTATGATAGCGGGGATGAGTGGGACATTGGTGTAGGGAATCTCATCATTGACCTGGACGCTGATTTGGAGAAGGATCAGCAGAAATTGGAAATGTCGGGCTCCAAGGAGGTGGGGCTCCCGGCACCCAACGCAGTGGCGACGCTACCGGATAACATCAAGTTTGTGAGCCCAGTGCCGGGCCCGCAGGGCAAGGAGGGCAAATCCAAGTCAAAAAGGAGCAAGACTGGCAAGGACAGTGGGAAGCCGACCCCAGGGTCGTCCCTGTTCACTCCCAGCGAGGGAGCTGGTGGCAAGAAGGAGGCTCAAGGACGCTCTGGGGATGGTGCGAACTCGGGTGGTTTGGTGCCCACCGTCACTCCAAAGGGCTCGGAGAAGTCGGCCAAGGCGTCTCGCAGTGTGGCTGGCTCCAAGAAGGAGAAGGAGGGCAGCTCATCCAAAAGCAAGAAGGAAAGGAGTGAGGGTGCGGGGGCTGCAGCAGAGAAGGAGCCCAGCGTGCTGCAGCCCCTGGCCCTTGCAGTGAGGGTGGGACAGTATGACGGGGGCCAGGGGACAGAGCCTGCTGCTGCTGAGCAGCTTGGGAGTATAGCTATTGACACGGGAGCTGCGCTCAATCCCTTGGGAGTAAAGTCGGAGCTGGAGGATGGAGAAAGTGAGTGCCGGCAGCTGAAAAAGGTGAAGTCGGAGAAGGTAAGAAAGGTGTTGGGGCATGGGTGCTGCTGCTCACATGGCATTCCTGGGACATGGTGTTGTGGGTGACAAGGGAGCAGGACCGTGTGTCTTGTACTGCTGGGGCCAGCACTGATGGGTAGCCATTGCCTCCTGGTTTTGGCATGAAGGTGGTTTGGCTATATGATGTGCTGGTGTCTGGACATGGCATTGGAATGATGCTGGTCAAACCTGACTGCTGGGAACCATGCATGGGTAAACCACCTGCAGACACTGTGCTCTGGGTGCCATCCTGCCGTACCCTCTGAGATTTAGTTTCCTTGGCACTGTGGCTGTCCTGAATGGGTCCAGGCCTCTCTGGCCTCTGTCACTCTGAAGTCAAGGTGATGTCCTGGTGCTTTGCCTGCTCTAATCTCCCAGGGGGACACAGAGTCTGTGCTGTGCTCTGCGTCCCACTGGCTTCACCTTGTGTGTCAAGAATCCCTGCAGCTCCTGAAGGAATTTCTCACCGGTTGCATCATGTGCAGAGAAGGATTCCTTAACATCCCTTAATCCCTTAGTGGATGTGGGATCTGCGTGGGCATGAGGGTGAGCACAAGGAACAGGGCTGACAGGTGTCAGCGCCTCATTCCTGGGTCTGCCGATGGTACATGGGCTCCATCCCACTTGTGGTGGTGATCCAGAGCTGGTGGGTGGCTGTGGGTGATGTTTGACGTGTCACTCCTCTGCTAACACATGGCAGTGATGCCAGGCTGGCCAAGCTGCTCTTGCAGGTCACCAGGGGCACGAAAAGCCCTGCCAGCGGCAGACAGCCAACAGGGTGAGCGGCCTCCTGTTCATCCTGGTGGTGCTCAGCTCTGGGCGGCTGTGCAGCTGTGTCTGGGTGTGGCCATTTTTCAGGACTCTTTGCTGGTTTCTGAGCAATCACAGTGGCTGATGAGATTTCTGGTTCAGGTGGGGAAGACTGAACACATGGAGGTCTATGCTTTCCTCTGTGCCAGCTGTACATGAGTGTATGCTTGTGAAGCCCTGTGTTTATCACGCACAGGGTGAGCACGCACAAGCATGTGCTTTGGGTCAGCTTGGCCCTGTTGCCATCAGCATGTGCCAGGGTGTTAGGAGAGTGGCTGGGGAGTATGAGAAGCAATGTCTCCATGTTTGCAGCCAGAGGTTCTCTGGGAGGATTTCTGCTTTGGCGTGGAGATCACAATGGGGCCACTGGGGTGGGTGGGGAGGGCACAGTGGCGTTGGGAGAGGTGCTGAGACCGGAGATTGGTTGGGGAGCATATATGGAGAAAAGGGTGCTGAGGATGGTCAGCCACAGGGTGGCTCTGGGACAAGAGCTGCTAAATAGGTTGGTGCTTCCTTCACTTGAGCGGAAGACTCATGGGGCAGATGATTGAAGCCTGTAAAATTCAGGAGCAGTGTGGAGACATGTTGTTCCTTTGTTCTGGCAGTGGAACCAAAGTGAATGAAACCAGGAAGAGGAGCAGATGCACTTTTGCATGATGGACTGGAATGCTGCTTCAAAAAGCTGTGGATGCTGGAAGTCCACCTGTGATTTGGGGCACCTGGGTGGGCTTGTGGAGTCGAAACTCATCAGGGGTGTGTACAGGGCAATGTGTTTTGGCTCGGGGAAAAGCATGAGGAGGACAGAAGCTTGGGAATTGGTTTGGGAAGTACCTCAACATGCTTGGCTGTTATTTTCCTCGTAGCCATCTGTGCTGGCTGCTGTGACAGCCAGCACTGGAGTCAGCTGGACCTTGGGTCATGCCCTGCATGGCTTTGCTGTGTTGTTACTATTAAAGATTTATTTTTTCACTGATACAGCTGCAGAAGCCCTTTGCAGTTGGAGATACCAATGTGAGGTGTGGTGTTGGTGGATGAGAAGCTCCACAAGCCCTGGTCGTGTGTGTTGGCACCTGGAAATCCCTCTGTGTCCTGGGCTCGTCACCCAGCACAGGCAGCAGGGGAGGGGGGGATTTTGCCCCTCTGCCCCTCTCAAGTGAGACCCCACTGCAGAGCTGTCTCCAGCCATGGGGTCCCAACATCAGAAGGACATGGAGCTGCTGGAGTGAGTCCAGAGGAGGCCATGGAAATGCTCTGAGGGTGGAGCCCCTCTGCTCTGGAGCCAGGCTGGGAGAACTGGGGGTGCTCACCTGGAGAAGAGAAGGCTCCGAGGAGGCCTGAGAGCCCCTTGCAGGGCCTAAAGGGGCTTCAGGAGTGCTGGAGAGGGGCAAGGGCCTGGAGTGCCAGGACATGGAGGAATGGCTTCCCACTTGCAGAAGACAGGGCTGAATGGGATATTGGGAAGAAATACTTTCCTGTGAGGGTGGTGAGGCCCTGGCACAGGGTGCCCAGAGCAGCTGTGGCTACCCCATCCCTGGAAGCGTTCCAGGCCAGGTTGGACAGGGCTTGAAGCAACCTGTTCTAGTAGGAGGTGTCCTACCCGTGGCAGGGGGTGGAAAAACATGGACATTAAGGTCTCTTCCAAGCCAAATGATTCTGTCTTCTCCATGCCAAACACCTGGTGGGGATGGTTCTGCCATTTTACTTGTCCAGGTTCAAGCACAACTCCCTCGGTGAAGGCTGAGGCTGGAGGGCTGATCCCTGTTTTGAGAAGGGATTTGATGTCTGGATCTGCAGGAACATGTGTCACTTAGGAGGAAGCATTGTCTGTGTTTCGTCAGCCTCCTGGGGGCAGCTGGATGGCTTCCTTTGGGTTGGGAAAGCCGTAGGCGAGGAGAAGAAGAAGAAAGGTGTCTGCATGGTAAGGGATGGGAAAGCAGTTCTGTGTCTTGAGGAAGAGCCTGAGGCTGGGTGGATGCCTGGGGCAGGGTAGAGGACCAATGGGATGCAGTGGGGGATGTGGCGTTGGGCCCGTCCTGTATCCTGAAAGCTGCAGCGATGCCCCAAAAACTGCATGTGGAGTGCAAAGGACAAGCCAAGAGCAGAGGTACATACTGGCTGTGGGAGGGAAGGCAACTCCTCCAGGCGGTGCATCGAGAGGATTAAGGTGGCAGGTTCACTCTGGCCTGGGGACAAACCCTGCCTGGGAAGCGAGAAACTTGCTCACACTGAAACAGGAACGGCCACAACGTGACTCAGCCCAACCTTTGGTCTCCCTCAGCTTGTCCTCTGCTTAACCCTGTGCTGCTCCCACTTCCATTTCGGGCAGGGAAGCTGGTCTCCATCTGTGGATGAAGAAAGGGAGAATGTCTGTCCCTCCACTGCCTTCAGCCTGGGGTAGGCGACCTCACCATGATAGATGCGTGCTGAGCTGGCAGCCAGGAGGCTCAGTTGTATCTCCATGGCTGCAATAACGAGCACTTTAGCAGGGAGTATTTTTCCTCGATGAGGTGCTTCAGTGCCAGAGCCAGCTCTTGCCCCAACCAGCTCACCCCACTTGCCTCTACTTCTGCTTTTGTGTTCTTCCAATATCTTGCTGTAGGGTTTGGCAGCCACTGAGTCCCTGTTGGGTGTAGGAAGAAGTTTTGCATTGAGTTTTCCCAGACACTTTTCCATGTCAGCCGGTGCTCCGTGGCTCTGTGTCCACGGGTGAGTTTACCCTCACTCCCATGTCTGACACAGCAGTGATGGAGCCTGTGGACATGGCCCTTGGGCTCTGTGGGATGTGTTTTGCCAGTGTGACCCCATGGTTCTGGTTGCTGCTCCTGGGGTGAAGCCTTCGGAACTGAATATCCCAAATATCCTTTTTCTTGGTGCGGGTCTTGGCTGTGTCCTGGCTTGTTATGTGCTCTCGAACTCGATGCCATCACTGTGTTGGGACACAGGCAAAACCCCCACTTCTGCAGGGGTGGGGCTGATCTTGATGAAACCCACTGGTGATAACCTTGTTGAGACCTTCCAGGGTCACTGGGATGGCCTGAGCACCTTGAGAAGGTTTGCTTCTGGCTGTGGTCAGTGCCTGGGCAGCTCCTTGGAGCCCCAAAACATATATGAAGGGGCAGCATAAAATACTGGGAGCTTAAAATACTTGCAGCAGGGAGGGAAAAGAGTTTATGCAGGTGGACCCCTGAGCATGGCGACCAGTGGCTGGGTCAGTCCCTGGGTCACTGGAGATGGCTGGAGCCGAGTTGGGGTTTGATTTGGTTTGGGGGATGCTGGTGCTGGGAGGGAATGGCAGCTCTCGGCAAGCAGCCGAGCTCAGCAAAATGGCCGTGCACGGAGGAGCAGGGCTGGTTTTGCCCCACCGGCTGCCGTCACGTGGCCAAGCTGGCCCTGGGGCTGGTGGCCGAGCTGGCCCCTTCCTCACCAGCCCTGCACCCACCGCACTGCCCACCCGGGCCCCTGCACCCGCTGCCGGCACTCCGGGGCGTGCTGGCCTGGCCGGGGGATGTTGTGCATTAAACAAAAGAGCCTCCGAGCTCTTGGCTGCCGCTCCGGCTTTGTTTTGATTGAGAGGTTGTTCAGCAGGAGGAGGGAGGGGGTTTTTTTTTTCCTTCTCTTCTGACGAGCGTCCAGATGCGACGCTGCTGCAGACAAGGGAAAGGCAAACAGAAGCCGCTGGAGACTCGGCTGCTCTGAAAAGCCTCTCTGGATCACGTCTGCTGTGGTTTTGGGCAGCCAGGAGGGTGGATTCATCCGTGTCCCTCTGCAGGAGAGGGGGTGGAAGCCACCGGTGCATTTTTTCTCCTGAACTTGTCCCAGGACACAGTGTAGTGAAGCCCTGTGCATGCTCAGAGCAGACATCCCTGCTATGGGTGACTTGATAGAGGGGGGCTGTTGTAAGATGGGGGACACTGCAGCGTGTTCACCCCAAAACTGGTGTGAAAATGCACTTGTGGTTCTGTGGGAGGACAGCGTGGCAGCAGAGGGAGTGCTTGGGGTCAGGTGACAGTGGAGGCAGTGGGGTGGTGACACCACACCAGTGGCAGCTGCCAAAAAAGAAATACACCAAAAAATTACTGTGCTGTTGCTGGCTTATTCAGCAGTTCGCAGGGTGGCTTTGGTGTCACCTTTGCAGATCTTCTTGCCCTAATCCAGGGATGCAGACCTGTGTGGTGTCTCTAGTGCTGGTCCTACAGCCTCAGTAGGACGTGGGATGGACCCCAGGTGCCAGGTGTCCTGCACCATTAATCCTTTACCTGAAGTGAAAGCATGGTTGCCTTTTTTTAGCCATTTTCCCACTTTTTGGGGGAGGGATGAAGCTTGGTTGTGGATGCAGCAGCAAGGGTCGGAGTGAGGGATTCCTGTATGACCCCAGAAGGGGTAAGATTTCCCAGTCCCTTTGCTGGGTCCAAGCCCAACAAGAGATGGCCGTAGACTCTCTTAGGAACATTTCTTGATGTGGGGGAGAAAGAGGATGAGATGTTGCAGGCTGGTCCCTGCCTTGTGCTTTGAAGATGTGCTTGGAATTTTGACTGGTGTGGTGTCCCTTGTCTTGGGGCCAGAGTTTGGGTGGAGAAACTCCCAGTGGAGCTGTTTTGGTGAAAACAATTGTTGCTTTACAGACCCTCCAAAGCTGGCTTTGGAGCTGGTGTTCACCCCGTGCTTCATTTTCCCCGAGGGATTTTTAGGGCATGTGGGAAGCCCAGTGCTTGAGTAGAGACCTGCTCATACCCAAAACCCTGGGGAGAAGTTGTTTCCCAGCCCTTGCTCTGCAGGGCTTGTCTCTTTCTGGGGAATGGCAGCCTGTGTGACATTGGCAGCTCGGGGAGGCGGCAGGGGCATGCAGGCAGCTACCGGCTCCTGCCTGATCTGCTCACCGTGGTTCTTTTTCTCCAGCCATGCTGGAATCTGCTGCCTCCAGAGCTGCTGACAGGGCTGTGTTGGGAGTCCTTGGGAATGACACCACTTGTTTCCTTATCGTCCCAAGCCCCGCTGCCTGGAGCCTTCTGCTCCAGGAACAAGGCAAGAAGGGGGCATGCAGCCAACATGTGTCAAGAGCTACAAAGGAGGAAATTGGCCTCGTTCGCTTCAAACCGTGGGGTTAGTGCTGGAGTTTTGGCTCCTGCTGAGAGGTTATTTATATGTGGGCTTTTTTTATAACCACTGGATGTAGCAGGCTGGGAGTTCCAGCTGATCCCACCTCTGAAGGCTTTACAAAGGGAAAATTGCATCTCTCTCTGGTTGCTTTCCCAGATGGCAGTGTTAGGAAGGACTAAAGGGCTGAGTTAGCTTTGATGGCTGACCCATCAGCATTGCTGTGTCCCACTGAATTGGCCGTCATGCTGAAAAAACACGGCCTGGTCTCCACCAGAACGGGCAGCAGGACATGTGGCTCCCCGTCAAGGACATGGTGCTAGAAAATGGAGCAGTGTTGGGAAAGAAGAGAAAAAACCTCCCCACTCCTGAAACGTGAGAGTGGAAGGACACTGCGATAATGAGGGGGCTGATAGAAGGGGGCCAGAGGAGGAACAGCCCCGTCTCCGCTTCCTTGGCAGCCTGCAAATCTGCTCCCCCGGTGCTTTGATGAGAGATTTTGATGGGAAGGCTGACGGGTGATTGATCCTGCTGATTCATGGACCCGATTCCTCTCCTGAGAGCGATGGGAACTACTGCAGATGGGTCAGATTTTGAGGCTAACGGGCTCTGGTAGACTCTGTGGTGTTTTTTGCTTTGCTTCCAGGCTGACGGTAGCTGCTCATTAGCCTAATGACCCCAGAAACCCAGCACCATTTATCTGCCGAGGGAGATTTCTTTAAATGAAGACTTGCGCCTCTGGAGCGCTATGCGACCCTGAAGGCTTCAAAACTCAGCAAGCTGCTCCTGAAGCCCTGCCGGGGAGCTGATGCAGGGGGAGTGTGCCAGGAATAACCCACTAATGAGCAAAGCTGCTCCTCCACCCGGCAGCCAGGGAGGCCACGGGAAAGGGCTGCAGAGCACAGGCTGCCTGCGTTTCCCCTCCTATGCTTTTAAAGGCTGCTTGGTTGAGGAGTCACTGCCTTTTCCCTGTTTTCTGCAGGCACGACATCTTCTGTGCCTCTGCTTTCACAGTGCTGCATTGCTCTGCTGCTACTCTTGAGGATGCTTTGGGCTGGAGCTGTGAAATCCATCTTCTCTGTGAATCCTCGTGTGCAGGCAGCCCTGGAGGTGTGTTGGGCAAGAGGGCACTTCAATCCCCAGAGCTGAAGGTGGGCAGAAGAAAAAGCAATGGTGATTGCCGTGGACTTTTCTGGGGTGATTTTGTGACATTCCTTTTTTGTGGTGATCAGTGCCTGGAGCTTGAGCACTCATTGGGTGCAAGAGGAGCCACCCCAGGGCTCAGAGCTGTTGAGCAGCAGCTGGGAGAGCAGCCCAGGGCTGGGAAGCAACTGCCGGGCTCCGGAATGATTTAAAGCCACCAGCAGCCTGACGATATGTTGTATTTGGTGACAACATCTGCTCAAGATATTCCTGTCCCTGTTACTCATTCCTGCCCACGGACCAGATCAGGGAACTGATCTGATGTAAATAAACGTGCTCGGGGTTTTCTGGGGTGAGCTCAGGCTGTGGGCTGGCATGGATGGGTGAGCTGGGATGTATGGGGCAAGGGCAGCAGTGATGGGGGCATGGCAGTGATGGTGGCACCTGGGGTGGGGGCACAGCAGTTGTAGTGGCACCTGGGGCTGGAGATGGGGACTTTGCTGGGACCATGCTGTGGTGTAAAGGTTTTCGGGGCTCACTGGCCTCTCACAGGGCTCACAGTGGCTTTGACGAGCTCTGCTCAACCCAGGAGAGCACATGGTGTCTGTGCTCCCCATCCCTGCTCCTCCTGTGCTCCCTGCTTTGCCAGTGCTGGCTCCATCCCAGTGTTCTGTGGGCAGGATAAATCCCTTTGCAGGAAGGTGCTACCACAGAGCTTTTGTATGATGTAGTGATGGCATGTAATCACATCTGCTGACTCTTCTCCTGTCCTTGAGACCAAAGTGGCTTTAAAACTTGGTATCTAGATTTACTTTAAAATACTGTCTGGCCCTCATTCACTTGGGGTGCCTTGGAATGTGTTGCAATGAATAGTGTGGAGAGCAAGCCTGCTGTGCAGGCCTGAGCTAGAATTCTGGTTGGGATGTGGATGGAGGTCACCATGTTTTGTGTCTTGTTGAGGGGATTGGGTAGGATAAAGCTCAGGAGAGGATTTTGTGTGGTGATGAGGGAGTAAGAGAACCCCCTGGGCTGCCCTCCCTTAAAGCAGATGCTGGAGCCTGTGTGTCTCAGTTTCCCCTGTCCTTTCCATGGATGGGTTGCTCCTGTTAGGCTTGAGCGTGGGGTTTGCAGGAGGGAGCATGAGCGTGCTCTGGGTAGAGAAGGCACCGTTGCAGCTACAAATTCTGTAGTTGTGGCTCTGTGTTTTCGTTTTTTTTCCCAAGCTAGAAAGTAATTTCATTCCAGGAAGCTCACTCTCTCCCCCAGTTAGTCATGGAAATGCAGTGTTGTGATATTTTCCCCAGGTACTATGCAAATGAACGCTGTTCCCAGACTCCCCCTGCTTGCTCCTCCACCCCTCCCTCCACTTGTCGGGGTGCAGGTACACTGCCTCCCATGCTGGGAATGGCCCTCCCATCTGTTTAACAGATGGCTGTGGCACGTTCTGGAGTGAACTGCATGCCGTGTGGCTGGTGGTTGCCATCCTAGGATCAGCCATCAGAACAGGACCATGGAGCTGCCTCTTGGTCCTGTGTTCCAGCTGGATCTTGGTCCTGTGTTCAAGCTGTGCTGGAGGAGGGAGGGCTGCACCCACTCAGTGGGTCATCTGTGGATGGTGGCAAGAAGAGTCCTGGGGTGTGTTGTCTGAAAGGGGAGGACATCCCGAAAATCATTGGTACCACTGCAGCTGGGATGCTCTATCACCGCTGCAGTGCAGTGGAGAGGCTGCCATGTCCACGTGGTCCCACACCAGACATGGTGCACGCCAAGAACCATGGCTGCTGTAACTACACCAGCTCCAAGCAAGTATTTCCAGCTGGTGCTGCCCTGCCAGCTTGGGATCCTGGCCTGCCCTCCCTGCGGGACACTGAGCCCCAGGTCTGCACTTCTGTGTCCCTCTGACCTACTGGGTTGTAAAGAATGGATGCCCCTTTGCAAGGAGAAGGGAACAAAGAAGGGTGGCAAGGCTGGAACAGGCTGCCCAGGAAGCGGTGGAACCACCATCCCTGGAAGTGTTTGCAAAGTGTGTGGATGTGGCACTTGGGATTTGGCAGTGAACATGGTGCTGGGTTAATGGTTGGACTAGAGGTCCAACCACTGGAGGTCTTCTTCAGCCTTTGTGAATCTGTGAAAGCTGGAGCCAAGTTCTGGGAGTCAAAATGGCTAAGAAAGGCTTGGAAGAACAGGAGAGCACTGGGTCTGGGCTCTGTGTGCTCAGGGACCAGGGGAAATTGCTTTCCAAGGCTGAAAGGGGAGGATGGCTGGGCACCAGGCAGCTCTTGGAGGTGGTGACAAAGTCATGAAGCAGAGTTGGCCCCTGCCTGGGCGTGGGTGGGGCCAGTGGATCTATGGGGTACCTTGTACACAGCATGAAGTTTCAGGGTTTCCAGGGCTGTTTGCTGTTCTGTGGTTTGGAGGGGAGGAAGGCGACTGTGTCTATATACCATAGACCTGGTTTGCTGACAGGAAGGTTTCTTTCTTTGTTCAGCATTAACATTTCAAGGTGCAGGAACTCTTTGGGTATTAGTGTTTTATGGTCTCACAGGCTGGCTATTAATGCTCTGCTTTGTGGGTAGGGTGAGGGAGCTGAAGGGGCTGAGTGGTGAATGTCCCTTTGAAGGAAACCAGCCTTTTGGTCAAACTCCTACAGCCACGAGCAGAGCTGCCCCGACCTGGGGGAAGAGTCAAAGCCCCTTGGGAGTGGGGAGAGCAGGTGATTCAGCTCTTGGGCTGGGTCTGGATCTTGCATTCAAAAAGACAAAGTTGCATGTGAAACCATGCACACCAAGTGTGACCAAATGTGCCATGGCTTTGCCAGATCACTGCTGGGCTTGTGGAGGAGCCTTGTCCCAGGAAAAGGCCCTGCTTTACAGGGGCTCACAGCCTGTGCTCCTCCCTGCTGCTTCCTCCAGACCAAGAAAACAGGAGCTGTTGGTGTTCCCTGTGATAGATCCCTCAAGGGTAGCTTGGACCAGTGTGTGTCCTGTCCTCATGGTCTCTCAGTAGGGTCAGTGTTTTCCTGTTCCCCCTAGGACCATGAGGAGGTTCCTGGCATTAAAAAATAGAGGTGTTGGGATTTCCAGGCTCTGTACTCATCAGTAAGGCCTTGGCTCTGGCAGGAGCAGCTCCCTGCAAAGGGCCCTGGAAAGGAGGAAGGCACAGCAGAGAGGGAAACAGCACATCTGGTTCTGGTTTTCCTTACATGAACAGAGGCTGTTTTGGGGTTCCCTTGCACCATGCTGGTACAGTGCTCTCGGTGTGCTTGAGCCTTGGGACCAAATTCATCTGCATCCCTGCAGGGAAGGAGCTCTCCTCAGCTCTTCTTGGCTGGGAGGGCAGGAGCCATCTTTGTGGTGTCCCAATGGCCTCCAGCCTTTGGTCGCAGGAACGAGAGCGACTAGACTTGCAGGTGCCTGTTGTTTCATCCTCCAGGCCACTAAAGCAGCCACATTTTGCTCTCCTGGGCAAAGAGGGGATACAATTTGGTGCAGATCCCAAGCCAGTAGCACAAGGAGCCTGTTGTGAGAGGTTGCCTTCTCTTTTGAAGCCACCATCATGAACCAGAGCATGTCGACGGGGGGTGAGGGACTGGGGTTTTGGTAAATTGGGCATTTTTGGGCATGGAGACATGTTACAGTGTGGTGCTTTCCTCCTTACCCACCACTCCACTGCTGTGTGTTGCCCAAAAGCCTTTGGGAATGTTTCTCCCTGGTCGACGTGTTTCAAACGTGACACTGAAGCAGTGCCCGGTGAGGTGCCTCGGCAGCCCCTGTCAGCTGAGCAATCCCAGCCTCCTGCTAGTGAGCGAGGCCATTAAAACCCAGTCTCCTCTGGGAGCCGATGGTTTGATCTGGGAGATGGGAAGAGCATTGCTTTCAATTTCCCATTGATCCTAATGAGCCGGTGTGGGAGACTCGGATGGCTTGGCTGAGTTGGGGGCTGTTAGCTCCAGCACTCAGAGCTGCTCTCAGGTCCGCTTTGCTTCTCAGTTCTAGGAAATGGAATAAAGAGAAAACCACTTAGGAGGATTTTAATCAGAACTTGGCAGGAGAACTTAAGGAAACCCAAGAAATCTTCTGACAACCACACTTCATGCTGAGATTGCCAATGAATGGAAAGGGCAAAGACAGGGCCTTGGCTCGGGTGGGTTGGGTTTCTTCAGGCTCGTTTAATGGGATGCCATTAGCATTCCTATCCTGCCTAGCTGGGAGGGGAGGGGGAAAATAAGCCTTCTTCGATATGCTAGAGACTTGTCAGCTGGAATTGAGGCTGAGTCCCCTGGGAGTAGATGATGAAAGTCATCCCAGACCTGCTGGAGATGGCCAGCATGGCTCAGGAGGGGGAGATTGCATAATTTTTCCTAATAGTAGCCTTGGAGTTTGGGACAGTCTTGTGGTATGGTTGGGTTTCTTCAAGAGGTTGATCTTGGCAGCCTGGGGAGGTGGGTCTGTGTAAACCTCATGAAGTTCAACAAGGCCAAATGCAAGGTCCTGGGCTGGGGCCATCCCTAGACAGGCTGGGTGGAGAATAGATTGAGCACAGCCCTGGGGGGGGAAGGACCTGGGGGTACAGGTTGGTGACAAATGGATGTGACCTGGCAGTGTCTGCTTGTAGCTGAGAAAGCCAGCCTAGCTTTCCTCCTGCCAGAGGAGCAGATCTGGCAAGTGGAGGGAGGGGGCTCTGCCCTGCTCAGATGAGACCCCACCTGCAGAGCTGCCTCCAGTCTGGGGGTCCAACATCAGAAGCTGCTGGAGAGAGCCCAGAGAAGGCCATAAGATGCTCTGAGAGCTGGAGCCCCTCTGCTCTGGAGCCATGCTGGGAGAGCTGGGGGTGCTCAGCCTGGAGAAGAGAAGGGTTCTAGGGAGAGCTCAGAGCCCCTTGCAGGGCCTAAAGGGGCTCCAGGAGAGCTGGAGAGGGACTGGGGACAAGAGATGGAGGGACAGCACACAGGGAATGGCTTCCCAATGCCAGAGGGCAGGAACAGATGGGATATTGGGAAGGAATTGTTCCCTGTGAGCATGGTGAGGCTTTGGCACAGGTTGCCCAAATAAGCTGTGGCTGCACTGTCCCTGGAAGTGCTCCAGGCCAGGTTGTATGGGGATTGCAGGAACCTGGTGTGGTGGGAGATGTCCCTACCCATGGGAGGGGATTGGAATGAGATGAGTTTGAAGATCCCTTCCAACCCAAGCTGTTCCGTGATTCACTGGTGCTGGATTGTTGCTGGTGAGTACTGTTGGGAGTAAGAAATGCTGCCTTGAGTTTCAAAGCTGTTGTGGATGATGTCCGGTTTCAAACTAAGACATGTGAGGAGTGGACAAACCTGTTGCTGTGATGGGAGATTTCATCAGCTCTCCAGATCCTCACTTAGAGCTGATGGCGAGTTTCTCATAACATCTTCTTAGCCCAAGTTTCTTGGCTCGGCCGTAACTCCTTTTGTGAATTGTTATTTTGGAAAATTTGATTAAAAATCCATGGAGTGGTACGAGTAGCTTGACCATTTAGGGGCAGGAGAGCTGCAAGAGCAGTTCTTGCGTGTGTGTCCTGCAGCTGGGTAACCCAAACCAGCTTTTGTTTTCTGATTCCTGGGGAGGGGAGCATGTAGTTCTGGTTTATGAGTGCGGGCCTGGCGTTGCTGAACAGAAACCCCAAGTTGCGTTTATTTGTAAAGGGCTCTTCAAGACTGCGTTGTACCACAGCTTTTTGTTTTATTGATACTCCAACATCTGGACTGTTTTCCTAAATGTACTTTCATCCAAGGAGAGATTAAGGGAGTGGGAACTGTTCTGATAAAGCTGCCAAAAATAATCTTTGCTTGAGACTAAGTGCTGCTCTCGGGACTTTGTCTTGTAAAACAATTTGTGGGTGAGCATGAAGAACCATCCCAGGAAGCCCCAAATGCTCCAGATGGTCGTTCCTGCTGGGGGCTTGGAGGACTATAAATTTTCCACAAGAGTGTTTGAATTTGTCACGTGCTGCCCGAGGTGATCTAATAGCAGTCAGAGAAGTTTCAGGAGTTTGTGGCTGAGGTGACTGAATCCCTGCGAGGAGAGATCCGCATGCAACGCGGTCAGATAGACGGGAACACTGCTGATGCACACATCACCCTCCTCACACCCCACAATGGATTGCTCATGGATGGGTTGTCATCTCCTGTGACGAGCTGATGTAATGAGGGTGATAGCTGGTGTAACTTTAGGTGTTGAGGATGTGATGGGGGCAGTGTGATGGAGATGATCCGTCAGGTTTTGTATGAAGATCCATCTGAAAGTAGGTTGGTGCCACTTTGGAGTTGTTTGGCTCTCAGCACCTGGGAGGTGCTGAGCTCAGCAGAGCACAGCAGCCTTAACGCTGCCCCCTTTGTCATCCTCCTTCTGGCAGTGTTTTCGCTAAAAATCACATGTCTGTATGCTGTGACTTTGTTTGACAACTTGTGCAGTGACAGGGAGCTGAACTTCTTCCTTGACGAGATGTGTAGGTATACGCAGCATGTGTTCTCCAAACTTGCATGGCCCTGAAGCAAAATATGGTTTGGATGCCATCTGCTTCCTGAGGGGCAGAGTCAGAGCTGCTGGAGGAAGCTTAACACACTTCTGTGGGCTGTGTTGCCCCGTGCCTCTCCAAAGGACCTGGGATTGGCTGCTCTGGGTCAGGTCAGTTAATTCACAATTAACAAGGCACTATTAAAAGCATGCTCACAGGAGGACTTTCTCTGAGGCTCTTGGCTAGTGGCTTTTGTATCCCACCTGGGAATCCCACCATGGCCCGTGAGCAGAGGATTGAAGTCATGACCCATTGAATATCCTGAGTTGGAAGGGACTCACAAGGATCATCAAGTCCAACTCCTGGGAGGCTTGACTCCATAAAGAGTTATGATATTAACTTGGAGGAGGTTGTGTTGGTGGGACAGAGTGTTCCTACTCAGGGGTTTCTCCTGGCTCTAGAAACAGGAACTCTGGAAAGCATCATCAGAAAGCATCATCGAAAACCACCTTGGTGGCTCTGCCTCCTCAAATTCCCAGCATGGCTGAATGCATCTGTGCTGGCTGGGAGCCATTCTGGCTCCTGCCTGGGGTCATAGGGCAGGATGGAGGGCCTGGCTCTGAAGACTCACTGGAGGGCTCCAGCTGGCTTGTGACCCAACGAGGCTGAAAGCAGCCACTCTTCCATCTGGGCCAAGAATTTGTAGGAGTTTAATCACCCTGTCCTGGCATTAGGCTGGCACGCTCTTCCAGTGTCAGATTTACTGCTGTTGGCCCCTGAATGCCCAGTGCAGATTCTTCAGCTGGTGTGTTCCCAGTGGGGCAAACCCTGCTTGCTTTTGTGGGACCCAAATGAACATCTCAGCATAGTTAGACTTTTTTAGTATCATTTGAATATCCAACACTGCAGGTCTTCAGCTTGTTTCTTATGCTGAGGTGATTGTACTGTGTGTGCTTTTGAGTGAAGTGTGACCAGTTTGGTGAAGGTTTTGGTCTCTCTTACTCAGATCCTCTCTGCACAGGAAAAAAAAAAGTCTGGGTGTATTTTTTGTGGTCAGGGTTCCACATTCCTTCATGAGCCATGTGTAGCCTGGTAGTGTTTTGGTGGAAAGAAACTAATGGCTGAAGCAGCTGCCTGTGCTTCAGAGGAGATGGTTTGGGGGGAGTGGGGATGAATATGGGGACTGCCTTGGCTTGCAGCTTGATCCAAAGTTTCATCCCTGAATCACTGTGGGACGTGGGTTGTTGGCATGTGGATGTGAGTGTGCTACGTGGGGAAGTTGGAAGGTGTCCTGAACCACTTTCAGCCCAGCGATGTTTCAGGACCAAGCTCTCTGGACACAGCTAGTATTTGGTGATGATCACTTGGAAGATGGGAGATCTCAGAGGAGAGCTTCCTCACAGGTTTGTGTTCAGCCTAAATGTGGGCACAGGACCCTTGGTGCCTCCTTGTGCAGTCATCGGAGCTTTGCTGCTCCCTCAGGAGGTGTCCTGCCTGCTCCTGGCCACCCCTTCCCACATCGATGCTCAAGGGTTTGTGCAGCCATGTGGGGAACTGGGTCAGGGACATGATCCAATTAAAAGCTGTGCTGAGTGACATTGAAAGCAGGTTTTAACCAGGCAGTTTCCCGAGAGTCCACAAATGCCTGTGTTGGGAAAAGAGGGCTTTGGGCCACAACAGGAATAAACAGCCGTGGATGGATTGTAGTGGGATGAAGTGGTCCATGAAGGCTTGTTGTGTTGGTAGGCAACAGTAGGAACAACAAACCCAACTCCCCCTTGGATTCTGGCTGGTGAGTCTTTGTTTTCTTCCCAGAGAGCCCAGTCTTGCTCCCTTGTTTCATGGCTGCCCTCGCTCATGGAGAGCCTCTCATCAGGCGTTTCTCAGGCTCCTTCTCTCCAAGGGTGCAGCCAAGGGTTGTGGTCACAAGGGAAGACCGGAATTACACCGCACCCATGCCCATCCTCACTGCCTGGGCGAGGGGGGGTTGCCTCCAGTAATCCTGACTAATCCCTTAATCTGTATCAACACTGATAGGTATTAAAGCAGCAGATAAGGTTCAGACCATGGCTTGGAGCTCAGCGATATCCCCACCCTCTTCCAGCTAAATCTGGGCTGATTGTGCTTTCTCTTAAGGGGACCGTGCTTGTTTGCCGAGCAGCTGCATTGGGTTGAGAGGGTGGATTAGCTGTTCCCAGCTGGAACATGCCTTTGTTGCTGGGCTCCAGCTTGCCAGACAAATCCATTGATCTGTCTATGTGTGTTCCTGGTGACCAGCATCCTTTGCTTGCTGGAGCAAACCCCTCCAGGTTAGTGTTCCTCTGCCAGTCTGCATCAGATCTGTAACCTCCTGCTTTTTATCTGTGTTATTCACCTGGATATAAGCCTGATTCAGCTGTAGACACTTCACAGAGTTCTTAGGCAACAACACGAAGCTTTCAGTGCAGCAACCAGTGCTGTGGAGCTGCGGTTCCTTGCTGCCTGCTGCTCAGAGCAGGATTTCCCTCTTCCCCCACCTCCAGAGCAGGACTTGCACCACCACGTCCTTTCACTCCAGGCCTTCTGCACTCTTCTTTTTGGGCGCCTTTCTTCATGGTTGATGTCTGCCATCTTCTCACTTGTATGGCTTCAGGGCCCCTCTGGTTACCCCAATGATCCAGGGCTGTGAAGGTGGGACTCCAGAGCTGGCTGCCCCATGTTTGGTGGGCAGCAAACCAAGGTTGTTAATGCTGGGAAGAGCTGCTCCTGGTCAAGTTCACTGTGCAAAACAAACTGTCCCTGTTGTTTATGCTATTGTAGGCTCGTCTGCCCTTTTCCTGTCCTCTTCCAGCTTCTCCCCGTGCTCATGGGATTGCTCCGAGTTTGCCACCGGTTCCTTCATCAGCAAAGCCATGGTTAATCCTTCCCATAAATCCTTTAAGCTGTCAGCAAACAACCCCTTTAAAATTCTAGCACGCAAGCTCGGCTGGGATGGAGCCTGGCTCACAACCCTAAGGTTTCATTTTTGTTCCCAGATTATCACCTCCTGGTCCTTCCTGGTCCCAGTTTTGGCTGGCGCTGCAGGCTCCCCACCATGGCTGTGGAGCAGTGGATGGCTCAGGCTTGAGTGTGGCCTTCTGTGATATATCTGAGATGTAAAAACATTCAGGTTCTGGATTACCTAATGAGGGGTTCCAGGTGTGTCAGGTGGTTTGAAGTCACAGGTGAGAATTTGTTCCTTAGATTCCATGTGGATGAGGTCTCACCTCTGAAAGAGCCACCTGCCCTGTGGGACAAAGTGTGTTGGCCCTGTTTCTTGTCTACATGAGCTGGACATGCACCTGATGGAGCCAAAATGGGCTAAAAAATGAGAGTAAAGCTGTTTTGTGGTCATGCTCACCTGTCTGCACCCAAACTCTCACATCTTTGCTGTTTTGCTCTCAGCCATGACTGTTTGGCTCTTTCAGGCTTGTTTATTCCTGTAAAAACACAAGGTTGGGTCGCTGTTTTGGGCTGTATTTTCATTGGTGATTAGGTTAGGAGCTTCAAGAGTTGTACCTCATCTTTTGGAGGATCTCTGAATATCCCTTCCTTTAAAAGTTGACAT
Organism: Erpornis zantholeuca; assembly: GCA_013400515.1. Classification (NCBI taxonomy): domain Eukaryota; kingdom Metazoa; phylum Chordata; class Aves; order Passeriformes; family Timaliidae; genus Erpornis; species Erpornis zantholeuca. The sequence goes on along the minus strand of VZTN01030271.1, from coordinate 187,674 downwards.
ACTCCAAGGCATTTGGCAGAATCCAAGAGAACAAAAAATTGGTCTCTCAAAGTCTCAACCCATGTCTTGAATTTTCTCTCCTGTGAAATGTGGTTTCTCCCTTAAAACTCCTGATGAAATACACTTTGGAGTTTATGAGATTTTCATTACAGGACTGTCATACAAGAACCACAAACCTTTTTCCACTGTTGATCCCAGAGGGAGGAAAGGCTCTGAGACTCCCTGAGGAATATTGAATCCAAGTGGCTGTATCTGGGGATTACTCGCTAAAACAGAAGGAAGGGGAAAAAAAGGTTAATGCAGTGTTGGCAGCCGGCAGCTCCAGAAACTCTTGTCCTTCAGGCTGCCGTGATTCAGCTCGTTGACTTGAGTGCAGGTGGTTCTCAGCTTATCCTTCAGGTCTGCCAGAGGAAAAAGGATTTGGAGGAAACACCATATTAAATCTTAATTTCTGAAAAATTGATTTTTTAAAATGTTTCTTTTTTTTTTAAAATGTGCATTTGTCAGCAGGGGCTAATTGTAAAAGGCACGTGGCTTGTGTGCTTGGCCCTGTGAGCACCCTCTTTGCACAGGGCGTTTTCCTGCTTTCTTAGCTCTGCACCAGCGTCAGGATTCATGGAGCAACCAGCTCTATCCCAACGCCTGTAACACTGCGAAAAGCCTAGGGCCAAATTTGGGGTGAGTCGAGGTGGGAGAACATCCAGGGGCAGATGCCAGGCAGCTGCAGAGCTGCTCCCATGAGTGCTGCTCCTGCTGCTGGCTGGCATCCTGCTTTCCAGGAGCTCCGGGGAGGATCAGCCTCCAGGCATTACATGCTTTCTCGCAGGCTGGTGTGCTTGCTCACCTACCACCGGCAAGCACAGGCTTGAACAAAAGCCGGTCGCCTGTATCTATGGGGTTTTATTTATTATTATTATTATTTTTTTTGCAAACAAGCTGGGTGATCTGGGCTCGGCTGTTGGCGCTGCACCCTGCAGCATATGACAGATAATCGGCCTGGCTGCTGGCCCGCGGAGGAGGCGAGGCTCCCATCGATGTGTGACCTGGGAAGTCACGTCAGCTCCATAAATCACTGCCTGCTGCTGCCGGTGCCTCGCGCCGCTCCTCGGCTTCTTGGCAAATTTGATGTCTGCAGCGAGGCTCCGGATGGCTCCTCGCCGCTGGGGGAGCGTGCCATCAGTGCCTGTGAGGGGCGAGGAGGCACGGCATGCTTCTGTCCCATCCCCTCACCCCCTTTACTGTCGTTCCTCAGACAGAGAAAATAACTTGGATAAACTGCTGTCTTGCCCTTCTAGTTGTGTGCCTTGTGCTGGGGAGCACGGCTCCTTATGAACACCAGGACTCCTGCCCAATCCTACCGAGTCTTTAAAAGCCAAGAATTGGTGATAAAGGGTGGGTTTTCTGGGTTTTGAGTAGTTACTTGGTGCTCAGTCATGGGGTGCATCGGGTTTCTACTTCATGAGGGTTAAACTTACCCTGGTCTGCACTGCTCTGCTATGCTCGTTCCCGAACTGTCCTGAGAGCAGCCACGTGCTGGGAATGGGGTCTGTGCTGCTGAGCCTTTTTCTAGAAGCAGTGAAATCACCCTTTGGGGATGCCAAATGGGCCATTCCTGGAGATACCCTCACTGCTGCCAGCACCCTGCTCCAGCCAGCAGCTTTCTGTCATGGAGCACCTCATGCCTCTTCTCTAAGCACACATCAGTTCATGAGTCCAGCTCCTTGGACTTCTGAGATTTACTCATGAGCAGGAGGGGGACTTGGGATCTGGCCAAGGGCTTTGTTGAATCCATGCTTGGGATTACCAGTACTGAGTTTTGGGGTGCTTGAGATTGTAGGGAGCAGGGGGGATGAATCCCCTAATCTCAACATAGACTCGTTAATGATCTGAAAGCTATTTTCCATTGTGGGTGAAGTGCCCAGGGCATGCTTGGAGGCTTGTGAGCGCTGGCAGTCCTGGCACTCGCTAAACAGAACAAAAAATTGCTATAGTGTGTTATTTCAACAGTGGGAGCAGAGGCGAGTGGAGCTGCCAGGGGAGGCTGCCTCTGCCTCTCTTTGCCATCCCGGAGTGGGCTGAGTTGCCAGCGGGACAAAGAGTAGGGTTAGGTGAGACTGCTGCCCGCCATTGGTGGGCTATTCCCATGGACGCTTTCCTCATTTGTCTGCCTTCCTTTCAGAGCTGACTTTGCCAGCTGGGGATCAGGCCAGCATCTCCTTGATTTCCCCTTCCTGGAAGGATTTTTATCCGGCTTTTGGTGCTCCTGTGTTCAGGCGTTTTCTTAAACTCTGTTTTTCATGGCTAAAGATGCGGCAAAGGTGGTCATGAATCCTGGCGCTTGGTTTACTGCTTTTTGATGACAATGCTTTCCTGGCATCCCAGCACCTCCTCTTTCCAGGTTGTCTTTGGGGAGCTGTGATCTCCAGGATCCAGCCATGGAGGCTTTGCAGGATGACATCCCTCCTGCTGCGGTTGTTGGCATGGGCAGGGGCAATGATGGGGACTGGCTCTGCTTCGGGTGGGAGCGACAGTGCCCTTGCAGACCAGAGCTCCAGGGTGGTGGTGTGAGGCTCCATCTCCAATCCCTCTTTGCCCTTGCCATGGGCGCTTGCCTGGCTTGTGGCTCTTGGGAAGCATCTTGAAGGGTTTGTGGGTGTGGAGGGGTTGGACATCTCTGTTTGGGGCTGAGATGACTGGTTAAGGCACTTTAGGGCTTAAAGCACAAAACAAGGCATGGTAGTGGTTGGGTACAGCACAAGAGATGCTCCAGGAGTGGGATGCAGCCATTGAGGCCACTGAAGCTGCAATTGTAAATAGTGCCCCTCTGCTTAGGGAAGGAGTAAATGGTTGCTGTTGCTTGCTGCACCCCCTTCTTTCTCCCAGTGCCCTGTTCCTCCTCCTCTTCCTCCCTGCCATTAATTGCTTAGGGTTTGCTGATGCAATTAGAACAAGATGTGTCTGCAGCTGCGGCACTTGACTCCCTTCTCCGAGGTATTCCTCTGCCTGGGTGCAAGGAGGTGGGAGCTGCTGGCTCAGGAAAGGGCAGGTCTCCACACTGGCTGGCTCATGCCCATAGCAGTGGTCCCCAGAGAAGGGAAGTGGCTGAGCCAGGGCTGTCACAAGGCCATCTCTCCCGGCCTGAGGAGGTGGCTGGCTGACTCCTGGCGCTCCCAAGGCTGCGAACAAGCTGCAGCAGGGATCGTCTCACTTCCTGCAGCTGATGTGTAAACACGATAGCTGCCAGGCTGAGTTGGCGATGACTGATGGGCAGGACATCTTGCTGGGGTGGGGGTCATTCGCACAGCAGCTAGAGCCAGCTGAGCGATGAATTATGGTCTCTGGACTTTCAAGGAAAGAGAATGACAGTCATGGACTATGAGAGATGCTCAGCTACAGGAACAGGTCCCCAGCTCAGCAATCTCTGAGGATGGCAGCTGTGGAGGCTGCCAGCACAGAGAGCAGAGAGGGCACTTGCTCTGCTCTGGGTGGGAAGGGAAGTTGCTGATGTGATGGAGAAAGGCTTTCTCCCTCTGCCAAGCTGTCTCCCACGTCTCTCCCTGCCTGCCTGGCACTGCCCAAGGCAGTGTCCCTGGTGTGACTCCAGCTGCATGCCAGCTCTGTCTTTTGGTCTCTTCACTTGCTCCTCTGGGATGTCAATACTTCTCTACCCACTGACCCTTGGCTTTGGTGTATCCCCTTGGCTTTTCCCATGCTTATTTGTTACTTATTTGCCTAGCTGATGTTACTGTATCCAGTATTCAGGTCCCCTTCTTCATCCTGTCTGTTGGTGTTCCTCCATGTGAAGGGGGTGATTTTCAGGCTTTTTACCATGTTTTAACTCTTTAATCCTGTTGAGCCCCTCCCAGCCCCAGGTCCTTTCCTAGTGCCCATGCAGCTTTTCTCAGGCTTTCATCCCTGCAGCCATCAACTTCCTTCTCTGAAGCACTGCCCTGCCAGTGTTTGGTTCTTAGTCCCCATGGCCAAGAAGCATCTCTGGGATCTGCTGTATCCCCCTCTTTTCCCAGCAGCCTCTTGGAGGCCCTTGGGAAGCTCTTTGGTTGGATGCTCCTAGCATCATGTGAGCTACGTGGTGTTTAGGGGACATTGCCATCATGATCTCTGCTGTGGAGAAGACTTGAGTGGTGTTCAGATAGGCACCAGTCACCTGCTTTGGCTTGGTAAAAGCCACTGTTGGGTCATATGTTGGCAGAAATCCCAAATTATGGGAAGAGTGAGCAAGGAGGGCTTTTGCTGCCCACAGAACTCTGAGCACAGGGGTTACACAATCATCCATCCATCCATCCGTCTGTTCGTCTGTCCATCCACATCTTGTCTTCATATGCACTTTCCTGCCTGCTGCTGGGTGTGCTAGAGCTGCACAAAGCCCTGGTGCTCCCTGGCCAGTGCCTGCTTTCCTAGCCCTGACCTGCAGACCAGCAGCTCATTAGCATGTCGTGGCCGTCCTGGAGCTGCTGGTTGGCATGATGGGAACCTTCTCCCTCTGTCCAAACAATGTCTGGTGTGATTATTATCAATAAAAAGCTGTTGCTCCTTTCCCTCAGGTATGAGCAGGAGTAGATGATGTGTATGGACATGCTGCCTCTGTTTGCAGGAGAGGTGGTGTGATTAAAGGTCAGATGGGTTTATTACAGACAGAAATGCATTTTGGCTGCTTCAGGCTGGAGTAGAGGTATTGAAAGCTGTTGGACAACCATTGCAGGGGTCCTGGAACTTGCAGAGTAGGCTCTGGAAGACTGTCCCACTGGTAATGACGAATTGTCTCTGACAGGGTTCCATTAGATCCTGACACTGATCTAGTGGCATTCCTGGGAGGGACTCTGGTACACTGCTTGTCCTACTTTCCTTGACTGTATATTTTTGTAGGTCTTTTTTTCTTTTAACTCTCCAGGATCCTGGACTATAAAAAAGAGATACATCACTAATTAAGAATTAAATGCTGAGAAACTCTGTGGGAATGACTTCCCAAAGAACATGGAAATGTGGGACTGTGGGGTGTTGGCTTCCACTGTGCTAAGGACATCCTTTTTATGGATGTGACCCCAAACCCTCAGTGTTTCTGAGGTCAAAATGACTCTTTAATCATCCCTTGAAGCCAACCATTGGGTATGGAAAGCACTGGAGAGGAGATGTGGAGCTCCCTGATCCCTTCCTACCTCTCACCAAGGCAGGAGGTAAGGTGGAGGAGATGGAAACATGCAGGTCGCTGAGCCCACTGCTGGCTCCTCATTTACTTTTCTGGCCTTGGAAGAGCTCTCTGCAGCTGGGACCCTCTGCATGCAGGCATCGGGGAGCTTAACCATAGGTGAATCCATTGCTGAGCTCATGGCTGCTTTCCCAGGCCAGCTGGGATGCCCAGGGTGCAGCATTGGCACTCCCGGTTCCTGCCAAGGGCTCCCTTTATTTATGCCCCTCTTGGTGGGCATAAAAGCCCCCCAGGCTCTGACTTACGACTCTGTTGTGTCTCTCCAAACAGGACTTGTGTTATCCTCCATGGGCTGCCTGTTTGAGCTGAGAGCACTGTGGTCCCTTGGGCCCCTAGAGGAACAGTTGAATTTTAATGATGTGTGGCCAGGTTCAGGTGTGTGGTGGCCAGCAAACCCCAGTACTCAAGCATGGCATCCTTGGGGCTAAAACTCCCTTATTTACTATTATTCCACTCTTCCTCATGCCATTAGGATTTCTCTGCCATAGCTGGCTGGCAATTTGAAGAATCGAAGAAATTTCAGGAGGGCGAGAAATTAAATTTATGAAAATCTGGGCTTGTTTGTGATGGGTCTAACTCCAGCAGTATCTTTGCCTTATTTTTGAGATGCCAGCTAAAAATCCGGTGTTGATTGGATATAAACTTGGCCCTGCTTCTTCCCTGATCTGTGTGCCCACCAGCCCCTGGCATCTCATTTTTACATGTCTGTGTTCTGTCTAAGGTGCTGCTGGGTGGAAGGAGGCATGGCGACTGCTGGCGTCGATGGTGTTTTTTCAGCAGTGACTGTTTTCTGTCTCACTTTGCTTTGCTTTGTGGCAAAGGGGAATGATTTCTCATTAGTTGGAATTCGGTGACCCGTGGATATCCCTATGTGTAGTCTGAGAATCGCAAGATTAGAGCCTAAAAACCTTCCTGGAGCTTAATTGGGCTAGCAGAAGGCTTCAGCCGTGGGTGTTGTCAGCATCTATCTCTGGTGGGGGCTGATTTGGATTTCAGATCCAAGCTCTTCCCCTTGCTATGGTCCAGAGGAGCTGATGAAGCAGCTACTTGAAGCTATTTTTCTATTTTTACATGGAGTGCTCTCAAGGAGGAGCATGGCTGCGGATGGCACAGCCCTGTGATGTGAATCATGATGCTCCCTCCACTCCTGGAGATGTGCTGAAAGCCCCACTGTGGCTCCACAGCTCCCTGGCTGTAGGTGGCCTGCAGGTGATGAATTATGGTCTGGCTTGGTTCTGGCTCAGCTCCTCTTCTCCCTGGCTGCTCAGCTTCCCTGCAGGGTGCGATTGATCCTTCCCAGCCTTGCTGCTCGACTGCTGGCGGCTGCTGGTGGTCAGCACAACACCTGCCAGGTGAGACCTTCAGGCATCACAGCCCAGCTGTGTCCAGCAGCCAGGCACTGGCTCCCACAGGAGCATCAGCTCTGCCTCCTCCTGGCAAATGTCCCTGCCCGCAGTGGGGGCTTGGATCTAAAAAAGCTTTAAGATCCTTTTCAACCCAAACCAGTCTGTGATTGTGTGATCAGAGCAGAGGCACCAAGAGGCATTTGAGCCAAAGACAGGAAAACTGCTTTTCAACCCCAAGGCTGGAATTAAAGTCCAGAGTGAGGGTAGGTGATGGGAGCCTGTGGGTTCACGTGGAAAGCTTGTTCCTCCTCCTCTTGCAGCTCATCTACAGATTTCATGGCAATATGAGCATGTGTTGTGCTGCTTTGGGGTCAGTGCCCGGGCACTGTTCTGCTCAGGGATAATGAGGCAGCCGTTTGATTTCAATAATTAATAAAACCTTGGGAATTGGCTTGAAAAAGTTCCTATGGCAATTGCTGTGTGTGTCCTGCAGGCACCAGTTCCTGCATGTTCCCAATGGGAGCTGATGGACACGGGTGCAAACTGTTGCTTGAAGGATTGGGGTGAGTCCGGCATTTATCAGCCAGAATAGGAATATTGACTTGTGCCATTTTAAATATAACATGATTGAAAGAATTTGCTGGAAAACTGGGGTTTGGGGAGTGGGGGGTGATGCAGTCATGGGATGCAGCATGTTTGTCATTCCCATGTTAGCATGAGTGCTGGGAGACAGAGGCACATTCCAGACACGAGTCCCCTCTCCGTGGCCACTGGTGTTAGACACATGTGGTGACACTGTCTTCCTCATCCACATCCTCATGTATCATGTGATTGGGCTCATTTCTTGCTCTCTCTTCTCCCGTAACCTCCCCATCAGGCCATGGAACAGAGCTGGCTTTGTGTCTGGAAAGCACCAAGATCTCTCCTGGCAACTGGAGCAAAACCTACAAAGAAGTGGAGATGAGAGCCAAGTGGGCGGCCTCCTAAACGTGCAGCCTGCGGGGGCTGGGACGTGCACAGAATACCAAAGCAGGTTTTTAATATTAAATAGATGGAAGGAAGATGTCTCCTTTTGCCTGAGGGATAAATAGATCTGAAACTCCCCCTAGACTTTGCTGCTTGTTGCATCCGAAATATTTGTGTCTCGCCCTGCAGTTGAATCTCTCCAGGAGCTGCCAATACCTGGCTACAACCCATGTGTAAAAATGCCCCAGTGTTCGTGGTGTATGTGGGATGTGATGGAAAGTCTTTGTGAGAAGCATCCAATGAATGAAGTTGCCTCTTTTCCCCCCAGTCCATAGCTACGTGTGCCCCATGGTCTGGACGTGACGCTTCTCACGGTGCCACCAAGGCAAGTATCAGAGCCGTGGTACTCTGGTGCCCTCCCAGTGCTAGACCTCCACCAGGAGCTGTGTGGGTGGCTCCAGAGGTGCACCCTGCTTTGCAGGGACTGGGTGTTGTCTCCTTCCCTCCCACCCCTTCCCCAAACAAATTTTACAGGCATGAGCCCTGAGCACATGCCTTGGCTTCTTGTCTACGGTCCACAGGACCTTCAGGATCAAATGCTGTTTGTAGCCATGGGCAGACAGCTTCTTATGCAGGAGAACTGCTTAGAAAACTCTCCATCTTGCCACTGCCATTTGTTGGGAGATGGGTGGGATAAGAGAAGGATTTTTTTTCTTATCGGTTTGGCCATGGACCTCCTGGTCCAGCTGTGGAGGTGAAGCATAGAGCTGAAGCTGCTCTCTCATCAGAGATGCTTGTTATCATGGTTGCAGTGTGGAAGAACATCAAGAAAAGATAACCCTGCCAAAATTTAAGTAAAACCCTTCCAAAACTTGGCAAATCTAATCTGAACTTGGGCAGTTCCAAAACTGCTGGATGTTGGCTCTCAAAGGAGAAGGACTGCTGCCATGTCTTGGGAAAACCTTGAATGTGGCTTTTTGGCGATTTGGAGCCTGGCACGGGGTGGATCTGGGGTGTCAGCAGCACTTAGGGGGTGCTGTGAGGAGTGACGTGTGTCGTATGGTATTAGTGGAGTGTTGTAGGAAAGGAAAAGGAAAGGAGCAGAGCAATGGAAGGGTGAAGGATTTTCTCACTTGGAAAATACTGATGTGCTTAGGAACAATTTCTCTGCCAGAAAGCTGTGGCCAATGTCTGTCTTAAACGTTCCTATCCTTGATTCATCCCATTTCCTCCTTGCTCCTTTGTATCATCCTCTGCGTAATTCCTCTCTCTCCTTTGATGTTTTCATCCCCCATGTGTTTGTAGATTATGGCTGTGTCCCCACATAGCTGTCACTGAACCAAGCTATCCATATTTAGCTCTTCTAATCTCTTCCAAACCAATCCCCTCAGCCTTGTTATTTTTGTGCCTCTTCTCTGAACTTCCTTCAGTTTGTCTCTTGTGTCCTTTTCTGTCATGAATGGACTAGTGAAAGGTGTCCCTGCCCATGGCAGGGAGGGTGGAATGAGATAAGCTTTAAGGTCCCTTCCAACCCATACCATTCTGGGATATTAAGATGGCGTCTTGGAGATGATCCTCTCTAGGTCACTGAAAGGATCCCCTTGGGGTGGTGCTTGACTCTTTTATGTATGTCTGTAAATCCATATTCCCCCAGTTTTCTTGCACAGTGACTCTGAATGTGAGTGACACTTGCTTTTGGCCCCTTTTGAGGCCTTGCAGGCACAATCCAATGCCACAGCTTTGGTTGTTGTGGAAGGTCCAGCTGCCCGCACGCCACATTCACAGCTTGGTTGATCAAAACACCCCCAAACAAAGCCCATCTTTAACCCCCACTCTATCTCTTCTCTCTCAATTCTGCTCTGAAAACACCAGGGCCTTTTACCACATCATCTCTTGTGCTTTATTAGTGTAAAAGTTGGTTTCTTAGTGGTGTAATAAATGTACATCCATGCATTGTGGTTGTGTTGTCCACCATGGGTCCATAATGACAGAAGGGTTGTGGTGGCTTTGTCCATTCTCACCTGGAAGTGGGCACTGGATATTGGGATGGATGTGGATAAGGCTGGTCCCTGGACTATGCACCCAGCAAGCGGAGGAATGCATCCTAGATGAGACAGGTCTCAGCCCAGCTCTTTTTTACTTCAAGGCTTGGATCCATCTTCTCCCTTCTACATTTACAAGAATCCAATTTTGTACTGAAACGGTTTGTAAATCCCAAGCTGTCTCCCCTCTGATTGACTCCTGTGTACTGCAGCTTTCCAAAGGTGAGGACTTTGTGCCTGGATAAGCATTAATTAAAAGTGATTGAATTATTAATGCTCTGAGTTTCCACGTAGGAGTGTGGAGGGGTGTGTGTGGGTGGGTGTGTGCGTGTGTATGTGCACACACGTGTGGCTGTGTCCTGGCAGGAATTGCTGGAGGCCCAGCCTCCACAGTGTCCGTGGAGGTTTAGATTTGTGAGACTGAGGTAGAGGAAAAAATGGGTGAAGAAACTGAAGGAAAGGTTGAGGCAGGTGGAGCCATGCCATTCCCTAACAGAGAGCTGAGCTGCTGTGCCAGCTTCTTGTGCTCAGCCCTGACCCAAGTGTCAGCTTTGGCTTGCAGTCCTTGGTCAGTGATCCTGGCCAAGGTTTGTTGGTAACTTTTGTGTTCTTGCTGTCTCCAGGAGCCTGTTTTTCAGCCTCTTTCAGACTGATCTCTTGATCTGTTGAAATGAAGATGCCAAGCTCTGCAATATGTTCCTCGTCCCTAGAGCTACTTGGGTGGTAGGGCCTGTGCTTGGTGCTCAGGATCCCAGCCAGGGTTCTGTGTAGCACAAGGCAGACCTTGTGGGCAGATTAAAGCCACTTGCCACGAAAATGCTGCTTTTTCATGTGATTCTTCTTGCCTGCCTTGCGGATTCGGGTTTTAGGGATGTCTCTAGCTTGGCTATTTTAACCTCTGTGTCATTTGGCCAGGTTTGTGGGGCTGGTGGTTATCAGATGGCTTTTAACAGTGACTGCAGCTGCCAGTGGTTTGTGAAAGGTCTCATGGATTTATATCCTCCTTCCAAGAGATTGATGCGCTGAGGAGCTTGTGAAACCTTTTATGTTCTCCTTTGCCTGCTTGAATGTGCTGATCAGCAAGTGCTGGTGTTAATGGCAGCAGTTGAGCACTGCTCAGATCCTTGGGTGCAGCTGCCTTGTTGTTTAGGTGGAAAGAAAATAAGGAAAAGCGAGACTTTCCCTCACGGTGGTTCTTCCACATAGAAACCTGGCTTGCAGGACGTGTGGCTGGTGTCAGTGGTGCAGGGGATGCTGGAGGATGGAGACGCAGGAGGCAGCAACGTGAGAAGCCAACCACACATCTGCAATGGTGGCCACATTGACAGAAGGGTGGGTGCAGGTTGTGAGGCTTAATGGGAGACCTGGGTTCCCAGTGGGAAGTCACTTGTTGTCATCAGAGCTTTCCTGCTCGGGCAGCACTGCCAGAGGTGAGGGTGGCTGGTGACCGTGGCAGCAGTGGTGCTGAAGAAGGGGCTGGAGGCTGGGTTGGTCATTGTGAAGGATGCTTGTAGCTGTCCCTGGTCAGGCTCTATGTTTCCAACCCCAGATGTGTCTCCAGTGCTTTTCCACATGGGATCTTTCCCCTTTTCCCCACCAACTGAGCTGATGGGCATTTTAATTCAATAAATGAGGAGACCCATGGCCAATCCGTGGGATATCAGTGGTTGATGATGGCTGAACAGAGACCCAATGACATGTGGTGGGACCAATGCACAGAGGTCCCAGCTTGGATTTCTTTCCCATGTCTCTCACTCATGTCACCTGTCCCCTTTCATCACTGCTCTTCACTACCTCTCTCCTTCTGGAGACACCTTTTTTTCCCTTCCAAGAGCAGATCTGATAGTCTTGTAAGTGGTTGGAGCAGGTGACTTGGTGCCAGCACGTCTGCCTTGGATACTATTCCTGGCTTTATTGAAGACACGGTAATATGCAAGACTGTGCCTCTGCGGTGTCTGCCTCCTCTTGATCTCAGAACGCTGCAAGCACTGAGATAAGACCGGCTGTGTTCAAGCAGGGATTTTATTCCCCTCTCCTCTGCAGAGAGAGAGCAGCTCATTGTAGGTCATGCTGGGTTGTATTTGCATTTCTCCAGCAGCATGGCTGAGGTTGATAGCATCCGGCTGTCTGCATCGTCTGGGTGTTTGGATCAGTCCCCATCACCGGCGCAGTGGGAGGTTGTACCTCCAGAGCCACTGGGTGGGATGTCTCACCCTGATGTTCCCATTAACTGTGACCAGGTCTGGTTTAGGTGGTGCTGGTGGTGGGGCTGTGAGCTTTATGCAGAAATCCTCTTCCAGGCTTTGGGTTACTGTGTCCCACTCACCTGTGGCCAGAACAGACTTCCTCAGTCGGGTGCACCCCGAAGTGCCCAGATAAAGATGAGTTGGGAATGTGCTGCCAACCCCAGCATTGTGCCATTGCTGCCTTGTGCCATCCTTTTAGCCACCGTCTCCTCCGACCATTCTGCAGGGACTTGCTGGCCAGGGAAGGTGTTTCCATGGATGGAGGCAAACCCCCTCCTGCATCTCAGAGCTGCAACACAGGTGCTTGGCATGGGCAGGAGAGGACATGGAGGCACCTTTTGTTGGTAGAGTATTCCCATTACACCTTGGCATCAACAGCCTCGCAGCTGGGAACATGCCATAAATCCCAGGTTTGAGGGGTGGGAGCAGAGGGTAAGGAGCACTGGGAACAAGATGTGAAGGAGAGTGATGGGGAATTGGCCTCTCTTGGTTTGTTTTTAGGGGGATGCTAATAGCCCTGGGGTTGGGAAATTGGGACCTCTGCTCCTTAGAAATACTTACTTCCCATCCGAATTGCCTTGCTCTTTGCTGGTGGTGCTGGCCAGGAGGTCCTGCACTCACTTGTCTTCTCTGTGGCGCGAACTCCAGGAGTGCGATGCCGATCCCACTCCATTCTGCACACATGGAAGCATGTGGAAGCATTAATCCTTCTTTGTGGCGTTTACTGCTTCTTGGTAGGGGGAAGCTGTTGCAAATGTCAGTCCTTTTTTCTTGGAGCAGCTGCCCTGTTGCCCTGTGGGCTTAGATTTGCCAACTAGGGAACCTAATATATTCCCCAGGCGTTCCGTGGTCTGTAGAAGTAACTGGCTTTGTTTATTAGAGCTCGTGTTTATCCAGGGAAGGAAGACTTTTGTCTAGGACAGAATCCTTTTTTCACGTCTTGATGTCAGCAACCTCAACCTCTGCTATAGCAAGAGGAAAGAGCAATGGGCAACAGCATCAGGATCAGTGCCCCAGACCACAGTCCTGGCTCTATCCTTGGACCTGATGCTTGTGCCAGCATTATTTCCCTGCATGAGGGTGTTTGTTGGAAGGTCTTGTTGGCTGCTTTCTCACTGGAGATATCCAGCCAGCAAACAGTCAGTGTTGCGTGGCACCTGCACTGTTTGGGGAGGGGATCTTCTGTAGCCTGCTGCACATGGCTTGGGGTTGAGTACCTCCAGTATGCTGGGATGATGTTGTTGGGGGACATGTCTGGGAGCTCTGCTTGCAGGTGGATTTAAGATGGAATCGTAGACACGGTGGGCACCAGAGCCAAGAAAGGGATTTTGTCTTTCGGCTCTGCATACCCAGCTGTGGGGGTCACATTGGAGAAGCCTCTTTGAAGCCTCTTTAAAATGCCTGCTGAGGTCAGCGGAGGGGAAGAGACACTGTGGGTACTGCAGTTTTGGGGTCTAGAGATGCCTGCTGAAGATGCTTGTCATCTGGATGGATCTGCTTCCTGGGGATCTCTCTCCAAGGAGCTGGAAGCTAATGTTCCCAGCTCCTACTCTGAAAAAGCAAAGCTGTGGAGGATGTGGTGACAGACCAGGACAGGAGTGAGAACATCAAAGCTCCCAAAGTTTGGGCTGAGCTGGTTGGTGACGTGGGACGTGTTCACTGCAGCCCCGAGCAACGCTCCTGTAATGAAGCAGTTTTGGTCCGTGTTCTATCTCCTGATACACACAGTCGTGAGTTTGTGACCGGTAAAGAGGCTCCCTCTTGACTTCTCTTGTCTCTGTGTCTGCAAGAGTGGAAGGACCTTGTAGGTGAGAAGAATGGTCCAAATGCTGCATAGCTTCTTTATGTGGGGATACCCTGGAACCTAGAACCTTCTCAGATGCTTCGGTGGTCTCACCCTGAGCCCTGCAGACAGATGGGGGTGCAGCTCTTGGGGGTGTCCTACACCTTCACACTCTCTCTGCCTGTGGAGATGCACCACAGATACCTCTGCTGGTTGCTCTTCTCAGGGGTTTTGGCATCGTTTTTGGCTTTTATTGCTCCAAAATGCACTTTTTTTGCCTGACTTTGGTTATTGAGGACAAACCAAAATTCTCATAAATATGAATGGGTGGTCTGGATGGTCCAGGAAGTGGCATTAAAATCAGTGTGGTGTTTTTACTTCTGGTTTGCCCTCTTCTCATTCTCTCATTAATAATTGCTGCCATGATGTCCCCTTGAGGGTGGCTGGTGCAAAAGAACTGCTTTGTGTGCATCTCCCCACTGCCATGCTTCCCTTCATGTATGACCCCCGTCCCACCTTCCAGAGGGGCTGTAAGGAGGGGTAGGTTTTGATTATCCCCCAGAACCTGGCATCCCACGGCGCCACTGCCATCGCCCCGGATTCTCAGTGGATTTGCTTTTCCCCCATCGAGCAGAGCTTGTGTTGGCCGCTGCCGCCCAGGCTTGGCTCCGTTCCACTTCTGTCCTCGGCGGTGGTGAAAGCACGTTCCTCGTGATGGGAAAGCCTCTGCCAGAAACACAAAGGGCTTTCATTGGGGGAGGCAGCAGCGGGCGGACACGGACGGCCAGCGCCGGCACGGGGAGGCTTCACCCCATGTAACTCCCACAGGGGTGGCTGGAGACTCACCAGGCTCCTCCAGCACTGAGCGTGTAGCCCGTATTTAATCTTAGAGCCTACCCAGCATGGAAAGAGAAAGAAATTTTATTTCTGCAAAGGGGATTTAGGGCCCAGAAGTGGGGGGTGGCCAGAAGTTGCAGGGCTTGCTTTTGGAGCTGGGGATCTTGGCTAGCACAGCCCCGGAGGCGATGTGAAACCCACTGCTGTGGGGTGTGAGTGCTGCCCACCACCCCCAGGCCAGCATCATCCTGGGCTCCCTTTCTCCCTCTGAGGGGAAGAGTGGCCAGCAGAGCTGCCCCATGGTATGTAGGGCTCTCCTAGCCATCCTGCTTCTCCTGACCTTGCTCAGAAAGCTAGGAGGGTGAAAAGATCATGGCACCAGGAGGTAAGACACACACAGAGAGGGAGGTGAATTTCAGGCATTGATCCATGTCTTTTCCTCCAGCATGGCTTTCAGCTTTTTTTTGTTTTGTCCCAGTGGGGAACCTCTGTTCCTGCCCTCACCCCTGAAGAACCATCCTGGGCTTTTTTATTTTGCTCTGGAGCTTCGGGCAAGGGAGCAGGAGAGCCTCCTCGTCTCCCTACGGCTGCTGAAAGAGGCTGTTTGTTCCAGAGCAGGGTGAGATATGAAATCCCATCAAGCCGCCTTGCTTATTAGAGAGATCTCAGCGAGCTGCTTATTATGCACTGTGGCATAATGCAGATTACGAATGTGACCGGGCGATAATTAGCAGAGCTGGAACTGTAATTAAACGCTCCTGTGCTGCGGTTTCTGTTGCAGAGTGGAAGGAAGCTGAACGCTCCCAAGACCTGCAGGTCCCCAGCGCGCACACGCAGCCACCGGTCCCCAGGCAATGGGGGCGAGTGATCCCTGCCACCCCCTGGGCTGTTCCTGCTGCCCACCCGAGCCAGGCAGCCCTGAGTGCTTCCTCCCTGGCTCTTCCTTTGCTGGACACTGACTTGTGGTTTGCAGAATGTGGCATTGAGGAGCTCCTTCAAAGGAGCCGCACGCTTCCTTGGAGCCCTGGATCTGCTGATGAGGTTGTTGTGTTCTGGGGGGTGATTTTCCTGTGGGAGTCTTCTGGAAGCTCCTCTGGCAGCCTTCTGGCGTGATTTTATGCCAAAAACGCTCTTCTTTGAATCCCATGGGTTGCAGTTGGGCCACTGGCCCTGGGGCAACCTTGGAGGTGGGTGGTCCGGAGATGGGCTCCTGGGGGAGAGCTAGTCCCTGTTGGGGGAGATTGGAGGTGATTGTGGATCACAAGCTGTGCTGCTGGAGAGGGGATTGTGGGGTTCAACCACTGTTGTTCGAGACCTCCAGGCCATCTTTAGTGCCAAGTGGGCTGCATGTTGCTCTGATGAGCTGTCTAGAGAGAGGATGGATGCCGGACAAGGAGAGGGCTGCAGACAGAAAGTGCTTTATGTTCTGCTGGAAGAGCAAATCCACTTGTCCTGTCAGAGCCAGGATGTGATACTCTCCTCTCTGCTCCTCTGCCTAGAGATTTGTATCACCAGGGATGTGGAGAGGATCTTTGGGTCAGGAGGTGGTGGGGAGGTGGGATTCTCCAGGTGCTTGCTGTGGTTGTGGGCACCTTGTTGGGTGGGGCAGGCAAGGTTGGATGTGCAAGGTTCTGCTGGAGTTGTTTCCCTTGCTTTAAGGATGGAGATCTGTGAGCAAGAGAGGGAGCAGGCAAATTTGGCAGCTGGTCAGGACCAGGATGGGAGTCAGCAGCAAGGCTGAAAGTGATCATGGGCTGGTGCCTGTGTCCACACTTGGTAACCACAAACTTGGGTTCTGCAGGTCTATTGTGTTTTCCCTCAGCAGAGATTTAGGAGGTCTGGGACTAGCACTGGGTGGTCTAGAGGAATCTTCTCCTGCTTGACACTGGAACCCAGGTCAGCACTTGCTGCTGATGTGATGAGTTTCCTCAGTCTGCTTCTCTTCTGAGGTAGCCCCGTGTGTAAAGATCCCAAATGGTGAAGAGAGGAGGAGCTGAGGGGGAGCGGCTGGCCCCAGAGCTGCTGCAGGTCCTCGCAAGCCAAGGCGCGGGGGTGGCTGGCTGTGGCTGGCTTGGCTGATGAGCCCCGAAGGACGGGAAGGTCTCCACCCTGCCCTTGCGTTGGCCAGCCACAGAATCAGCCCGTCAGCCATCCTCCTCCCGACACTGCTGTAATCTGCTTGCGTGGCAGAGCAGCCAAGGACCTTGGCTTCTCAGCAGCAGGGTGGCTTGGCCGGGCTTCCACTTGGCAAGTTGACTTGTTGGCTTTCCAAACCTGGCTCTGGCTGTGGGATCTGGTTTCCATGTGCAAAGAGAGCACAATGCCTGGATCAGGCTCTGAAGCAGATACTTGCATGGGGAAGAGAGATATGATCCAAGTGCCTGTGTCTTCAGGTGGTCACAGGATAGATCTGGAAGGAGAAGGTTTTCATGGGTGCTGGAGTGAGTCTGCTACTCATTTGTCCTGTCCTGCCGGTTGAGCAGAAGCTCTCCTAGTGAGCCATCGGGTCCAAAGTCATTGACTGCGTTAACATCTGAGCCATAGCCAAGAGGCATCCTCACCGGGGATGATTACAGAAGCTGTCAGGGAAGGAACTTGGCACAAGCTCTTTCAAGCAGGAGAACAGATATCTCCTGCACAAGGACTTTTGGGTGTGATCTCTGTGACTGCAGAGCTCCCCAGGGTTACATGGGTACCGGCACGCCAGGGCAGGAGAGCCCTGCAAGGTCCTTGTCTTCTGATGAGGTGTGGGATGTGAACCAAAGGTGGCAGTCCTGAGCTTGAGGTTCTCCGGGAATGTAAATGTCCATTGATATTTGTTCTCCCTTCCGTGTTCCTGACAGTATTCCTGATGGTGACCACATGTCTCTTTTTGCCCACAGATGGAATCTCCGGTCTCTACGCCTGCAGTGTTGCCCTTGCACCTCCTTGTCCCTGTGGTCAACAGCGACATCTCATCGCCGTGCGAGCAGATCATGGTGCGCACCCGCTCGGTGGGGGTGAACACCTGCGATGTGGCCCTGGCCACCGAGCCCGAGTGCCTGGGCCCCTGCGAGCCTGGGACCAGCGTGAACCTGGAGGGCATTGTCTGGCAGGAGACAGAGGACGGTGAGTGTCACAGAGCTTCTCGCTCTGACAGCGTCACAAGGGAGTTATGGCAGTCCCTTCCTTCCCGTGTCCGTTCTGTGTTGTTCTTTGGCACATACCAGGCTTTCCTGCCACCAGCTGGGTGGTCAGGACAGAGGAGCCGTGTGGGAGCAGCCCATAATCTGTCCAGCAAAGGGAGTAACGGGCCAATACTTGCGTCAGACCCGAGCGTTGCGTTATCCCTTTGCCCAGACAGTGGGTGAAAATCTGGGGCCATTTCTCTGCCCTTCGACAAGAGCTGACTTGTTCCGGAGGTGCCAGGGGAAAGGCCATGCCAGCCGGCACGGGAATTCGACAGAGTTGACTTCATTTTTGCTTGGCAACCCGCAGGTCTGTCACAAAAATGCTCAAACCCTGGGAGGCAGCAGAAATCTCCTGCTGGATTAAAAAACCCCAGCAGAGCTCTCAAAATCGACTCGGTGGGAGATCAGCCTCTCAGCTCTCTTGCCAAGCCAATCCAATCTTTTTTTTCCGCTGGAGCTCATCTCATCCATGCACAGCTTGGTTTGCTTTCCCAGGTCCTTTGATGGGTTTTCATTGCTCTTGGGGCTCTGCCAAGGAACGCAGGCATGAATAGGTGGCTCAGCAGCCCACGGCGAGCGCTGGAACTTGGCCTTCTCTCTAGCCTCAGTAGGATGCTGGAGGTTTCTGCTTTGGGAGGCGCGGGGTGAGCTCCTTGTATTTGTGTCTGGAGGCAGAAACAGTCCAGAAGCACAAAGGTGAGAGAGAGCAGTGGTAGTAGAGGCTGGTTAATGGTCATCTCAGCTAGGTATCCATCCTCTTGGACATCTGCTCCCACTCTTCTGTTGCTGTTCTGTGTGGAGAATTAAGCTATTGGCCTTTATCCCAGCCACTCCTCACTGAGACTCTTTATTATCTACAATGGAAGCTGAGCTGAAATCTCCATTCCCATGAGCTGCTTCCAGTGAGGCTCTCTTCTTGCCCCATGCTTTGGGAAGGTGGGGGTGGACCCAGTTTGCCTTTTCTCTCTTCCTATTGGGAAACTGGTTTTGAAACCATGGTTGGCACAGCACCAAGTGCTGCAGTGGCCCCCAGTGTGAGCACTGAAGTTGTTCCCCTTGGAAAAAGTATATTGAGAAATAGCACCTGAGATGTTTGGGAAGAGAGCAGTGCTGGGAAAGACTGGGATGGGGACCTCCACACTCCTCTGCCCTCTTCTTTACTGTCCATTCCATATGGAAAAAATTCACCCTGATTGAGGCAGCTGGGAGCTGTAAGTGTGTTTTCTCTGCTGCTCCAAGGCAGAAGGATGTCACACATTGTAAAATCTGTGAGAAGGAAACACAAAGCAGGAGGGTTCAGGAGCTCTGCTGTGCACATCCTGGGGCTAGGGGATCTGCAGGGTGGATCTGCTCCAGAGAAACCTGTGGAAGGTCTGCACTGATGTACCACCTCCCCAGCACTGCGTGATCTGTGTCTCCCAGAGCCTGGTCACTTTATAGGACACAACACCGTCAGCTGGGGAAACTGAGGCACAGCTGGGCTGGGTTTTGGGACACACAGCAGTACAGAGGAGGATTGGCACCCTCCACTTGTGGGGTTCCCCCGTCTCCCCAGCCTCATCAGCTTGCTGTCCTGGTGTGACTCCCCTCAACCCAGAAGCCCTGGAGGTGCAGAGTTCCCTGAAAATCCCAGGGCTGCTGGAGAGCCCCAAGGGCAGTGGCAAACCTGATGAGAGCTTGGACCTTGTATGCTAGTTCTGGGTGGAAATCAGGAGAGGGTCACAGTGTCTGTGCCAGGATGGAGCATCCCTGAGGCAGGGAGCACAAAAACATCCCTCCCTGCCAATTCCCTGTTGAAAGGCCTCACCATGGGAGTGGTTGCTGTTCTCCCTTCCCTTTTCCCCTGCTCCTCACCTCACCGTGGAGCTCTGTGCCCGTCTGCCTGTCTGTCTGCATTACCCCTCGCTTCTGCAGCCACCATTTCAGAGCGTGCCTTGGAGGTGTCCTGTGATTTCCCACGGCCCAGATATTTTTAGTCTGTGGTAATTCAGTGAACTTGTGCAGAGATCCTTCTCTGCTGGCTGCTGATGGTTGCCACTGTCAGGAGCAAGGATTTCACATCCAGCCCTGCACAGGACGAGCCCTGATGTTGCCCTTGGTTGCTTCTGGTCTGCTGCATGCCTTGGCTCTGGTCACACGGCATCTCTCGTCCTTGAGTGAAAAGGCAGGGGGGAACCATCCCTGTTTTTTGCCTGGCTTCTCTCCCCTGCCTTCCCACTGTCAAAGATGGAGCCAAGGGCAGTGCTGGATCTGACTGTTGGAAGCTGGAGCTTGTGAAATGTTCAGGGATGCAGCGAGCATCTCCCCTTGCCCAAAGGATACAGAGGAGAAAGCTACACCAAGGGCATGTCTGCAAAGCCAGATAAAGTGCTTCCAGCATCTGGAGACTTTCCTCAAGATCTCTAGAGGGATCTCAGCACCTTACCCAGAGGGATCCATCTTTCCCCTTGCTCCTTGGGATTAGCAGCCTCGTTGGACTGCTTGGAAAGACCCCAGGGCAGCAGAGCAGCTCTTGGCCTGCAAATTTAGAATCAGAACTGAGGAATGGTTTTGTTTGGAAGGGACCTTAAAGCCCAGTTCATTCGACCCCCTTACATGGGCAGGGACACCTTCCACTAGGTCAGGTTGCTCCAAGTCCCATCCAACCTGGCCCTGAACACTTTCAGGGGTGGGGCAGCTAGAGCTTCTCTGGGAAACCTGTGCCAGGGCCTCACTACTCGGGACAGGGAGGAATTTTTTTCATAATATCTAATCTAAATCACCCCTCTTTCAGCTTAAAGCCATTACCCTTTGGCCTGTCACTTCTTGGCCTTGCAAAAAGTCCCTCTTCAGCCTTCCTTTAGATCTCCTTTAGGCACTGGAAAGGACTCTAAGGTCTCTGTGAAGTCTGCCTCGTCCTCTCCCTGTGGGGCTGCAAAATCATGGAGAAAAGCTTCTAAAGCCAAAGTCTGGCAATGCTTGGAAGGATAAGTTGGACAAGAAGGACAAGTCCATCTCAGATGGGAGCATGAAGCTCCAGGGATCCTGATGATGTTCTTCCTGCCCTGAACACCAACTTTGTCCTCGTCCCCCACTAGAAAACCTGCCATGAGTCCCACCAAAGGCATCTCAGAGGTCTCCCACCAACAACCATCTGGCTCTGGGCTTTTGGTCCACCTTCTCCTCCACCATTCCAGGTCAGTGTTGGCCCAAGGTCTGGTCTTGCTGGTGGTGGATGCTATTGTCCATGCTCTCCCATGGCCGTGCTGGTGACACTGTCTCTTTGCTGAGCCTGGCTTGCACAAGGATGTTTTATCAGGACACTTAGGGTGAAGAGCAGCTGTGTTGGCAGCTCCCCCAGTGCTGTTACTGTGATTCTGATCCACAGGAACTACAGGAACCATTAACTGATCTGATCACACCAGCAAGCACCGCCCTCTTTGCTGCCTCATGAGCTGCTGGGTCTCCTCTACCCCCGTTGGTGAAGCTGGTCTCACCTGGCTTGGACCATGTCACCTTCTCACCTCCCCATGGTGCCACACCAGTGCCAATTGCAGCAAAAGAAACACAAACCCTTTGAGCAACGAGAATCATGGTGTGGCAGCACCTGGAAAACATCAGCACACTGCACATCCTTTCATCCAGCTCCTTGCTGAGATGCTAATGGCAGGTTACCCATGGCTCAGATTTCTGTACTCCAGACATATGGATTGTCCTTTTGCAAACTTCTAGTGAGGGTATGATGGAGCACAAGCATGCCCAGGATTGCAGATGCCAGCATGGATGTGTCCTTGCTTGGAGCAGGAGGGAAATGCAGTAGATGGGAACAGACTGGAGAAGATGGGAGGGTGAGAGCAGAGACTTCTCAAATACAATGGATAGTGGCTTAGACGCTTCCTCTGTCAGTTCCTGTGGCACCTGTGAATGCATCTCATCAGGTCTCATGGACCTTATGCACCTTGAACCTCTCCTGCAGGTGGTTCTTCCTTCTCCCAGTCCCTGTCTGCCTCCTGCATCTCAGGTGGTGTGGCTGGAGCACTTGCTGGTGAAGATCAAGGCAAACAAGTCATTGAGTCCCTCAGCTGTGGGCTACCCTGAATACAGACTTCCTTGTGTGTTTGAGTTTCTCCAGGAGTTCCTTGTTAATCCGTCAGGCCTCCTGGCATTTCTGACTTCTTTGTTGGGATGCATTGCTCCTGAATTCAGAGATGATCCTTGAACATGAGCCAGCTTCCTTGGGTCCCCCTTCCTTCTAGGGCTCTATCCCATGGCACTCTGTCAAAATGGTCTCTGAACAGGCCAAAGTCTTCTCTCCTGGAGTCCAGGGCAGTGATCTTTCTGTGTGGTGTAGTCCCTGGAAAGCAGTTGGATGGCCGGGGACAGTCATGCACCATCTGAGCATGCATCCCTGCCTGGTGTGATGGGATGATCCCATCTCCCTGTGGCCCTGCAGGGGAAACTGTGTTCATGTTGCCTGGCAAGGTTCGATAGAGGGGACTTCTCTGTGAGGAGACACCAGAAACGTCCCCCATGTTGGATAAGGTCAGCCAAGGCCAAGCCTATCAGTGATGAGGACAGCGCCTCTGAGATAATATATTTAGGAAGGGGAAAAAAAGCAGCCCCCATTCCCCATCCCCCTGTGCTGTTTGGGGGAAGAGATCTAGAAATCAGGAGTGAAGCTGAGCCTGGAAAGAAGACAGAAGAAAGTGTTTTAAGATTTTTATTTCTCATTACCCTGCTCTGATTTGATTTGCAGTAAATTAAATTAATTTCCCCAGGGTGAGTGATTTCTCTTCACTGGGTGAGGTGACAATTGTGCTTCATCCTCAGCCCCATGGTGTCCCCCATCTCCTGGCAGGAGCATGATGGCCATGAACAGCTACATGTGTTGTGTCCCAAAGCAAGGCACTGCAGATCAGGTGGGATCTCTGCATATGGGCAGGGTTTATGGAAAAGCTGGAGCATCCTGAAGGTGATGCAGCTGGAGGGGAAATGACAAAGATCATCTCAAAGATGATGCAGCTGGGGAAGAAATTCATGGAAGAAGGGTCATCCCAAAGTCAGGGCAGCCTGGAAGTGATGCAGGTGGAGGAGGAATTCACTGAGATGTTCTTGGTTGGGCTTAGGGGATTCATCTTTGGAAAGGGGGGACCTGTGCTCCGATACTGTGGCTCCTACTTCCCGCAGCAGTGTGTCCTCCATCCCACGTAATCCCAGGATTTTTTCATACGTTGCCTTCCCGAATGGCAACTTTGCACCATCACCAGTCCTTAATTTTTCCACTACGACTCTGATGTGAGCACTTGGTGACCAGGATGCTGAGTGGTTTGCACCCAGGTTTGGGTGGTATTGATTCCTTAAGAGCTTCAAAGATGTCACCTTCCCGTGAAACCAGGTGGGATGGGAATTACTCAGGTGGGATTCCTTCTGTTCAAGAGCATCTCCATTCTTGGAGATGAGAGGGCATTGCCTCCTCGCTGCCGCCTTTGTCATGCCTGTGCCTGCTCATCATCCTGCCGCGGGAGGGGGACACAGCGGGTGAAAAAAGCTGCTTAGGATCTATCCCGGGGTTTAAATTGTCCTGGGTTATTGTTGGAGGATTAGGAGGGGATTTGGTATGATTGGTTGCAGCGGGTTAAATATAGGCTGGTGTGTGTTGGAGGGCTGGCGTTCCAACAGGGAAGGAGGGATGGTACCGGCTCGCTTTTGCCCCTTCCTCTTTCATCTCTCTTGTGACTGTGGTGGTAGAGAGGAAAAATGCCAGCACCTCCTTTCTAATATCACACCCTGGCCCTGGGATACGCAGGAAACTCCAGTGATTTCTCATGCAGTAACTTCCAGCAGTGCATGTCGTCTTCTCTGGCTTCAAAGAGGGATTGAACTGGTAGGCAGAGCAGAGGGACTGGGAGGGATGAGGCCTGGGTTAGTGCTGCTTGTCCCTCAGAGGCTCCCATGTTCTTGGGCAGCTCCTGGGAGCATCCCACAGCGGCTCCCCAGAGGTGTCCTGGGAATGGTGGGGCTGGGTTGGGGTGCAGGATGTAGCCAGGAGCTTTGGGTTTTAAGGAAAGGGGGGCAGGCTCCTGCCTGCCAAAAACTGCGTTAGGAAGAACAGAAGACTGTGCTCCCTGTGCCCTCTTTGGGATGCCTGGAACCAGCATCCCACTGTTGCCGTTGATCCTACCATGTGTGAGGCTGTGGGCTCCCAGCAGTTGGTTTCTCCCTCAGGTTGTCTCTGTCATCACATCCTGGCTATGTCTTTGTTAAGGCAGGTCCCCAGCTCTTTCCTCTGAAGGCAGAACCCAGAGAATCTCTTGCTCACTGGGATAGGTTGTGGCTCTTGGCCGTGTGCTGGCACCATGTCTTCCCATTACCTGCTCCCAACATTTTCCAGGAGGAAAAGGAGAAAGAGAAGATCTGAATTTCATTTCTCTTTCTGAAGGAGCCCCACGTGTCAGGCCTTGGCTCCATGTATTATCCATGCCGAAGCCTGCAGCTGGTTGCTGGCACAGCACAACGGGGGATGTGGGCTGAGATTTATAAACATGCTTCAGGCACAGCTGCTTCAGGCTCCCTCGGCTCCATCCATCTCTCGGGGCTGTATTTCTCACTGTACTCATCAACCCTTGCAAACACATTTCTTATTTCCAGAGTTTTACCTTGCTTGGATAAATGTGCCTGGCACAACGGACTCTGCTCCAGTTGTGCAGAAATCAGAGTGATCCGTGGCAGGGAGGAGACACCACAATGCTGAGGGGCACTGTGGAAGACCCCTCTGCCTCCCAGAGGGTCTTTGGCCTTGTCATGGGTGTGAGCCAAGCAGTTCCTCTTCTGAATTAGTGTGGAAAAGCTGAAACTCCAAGGTTTTCTGAATGCCCAGTGACTTTGCTCCATGATGGGAGGGTGTGGCCCCATGGATGGTTCTCCAGTTGGAAATACAGGGCAGAGGGATGTCCCTGGAGGTGCTGGAGCAAAGTGGAGCAGGACAACGATGGTTGCCAGGGACAGTTGCCTGAGCGGGAATGCTGGGCTCAGCTTGCCATCTAGTGGCAGTAGCAGCCTTCTCCAGAGGGTCATGAGGTTCATGGCCATGGTGGTTCGTAGCCCCGCTGGGAAATCTGCAGCTCTGCTTTGGGGTCTACAGCCCTGCTGGGGGCTTTTTGCAGTTCCCCCAGGAGCTTCCCAGCTCTTCCTCTCTGGAGATCACCTTCCCTGCCCTACCTAAGCACACATGGAGCCAGTGTGGATCTTCAGGTCCCCCCTGAAATCCCACAGACCTTTGGGCGTCACTAGGTTTTAACATCCCATGAAAGTAGGGATCAGGAAGAGGGGGTAGGTGAGACATGCCAAGGGAAGGGATGAACTGGAGTCTGCAGCTCCCATCTTGTTGCCCCTCCAACCCTGAGCCTCATGTCTCACCTCTTCTGGGAGTCCAGGACCCCTTGTCCACCCTCCTTCAGCCCTAGAGCTAAGCTCTTCCTCCTGCCTGTCTCAAGGGGCAGGTTCCTGGCACCTTGGGCTCACACCTAGCCCCGTCTGACCCTTTCCCTTGCCTTGCAGGGATGCTGGTGGTCAACGTCACCTGGAGGAACAAGACGTACGTGGGGACGCTGCTGGACTGCACGCAGCATGACTGGGCACCTCCCCGGTAAGCGGGCGGGGGCCTCGGGTGGGCTCCTAGCACTGAGGGCAAATCGAGCCCTGTACAGCCCCCACGGCACCCAGGACACTGCCCTGTGCCCACGGGGCTGCCACAGGGATTGGAATCTCCTCCTTGCCCAACCCAACTGCTCCCATGACTCTTTGCCCCTGTAGTCACACATCCCTTGTCCTGGGGACTGGAGATGGTTTAGCAAATCCCCAGGGACCTCTCTGGTTCCTCTTTATTAGTCAGTGGGAGGAGAAGTCTATGGCATTGGTAGTGAGGGGAGTAAGGGGTCCCCACTGTGCCTTGGGGACAGCGCAGCCCAGCACAGCCATCTTTCTGTTGAAACCTCTGTGTCCTCCTCTCTGCAGGTTCTGTGACTCTCCCACCAGTGACCTGGAGATGCGCAATGGCCGGGGCAGGGGCAAGCGCATGCGTCCCAACAGCAACACGCCGGTCAACGAGACGGCCGCCGCCTCGGACAGCAAGGGGACCAGCAACAGCAGCAAGACCCGGGCGGGAGCCAACAGCAAGGGCCGCCGGGGCAGCCAGAACTCCTCGGACCACCGCACCCCGCCCGGTGGCACCGCCGAGGACGTGAAGGCCAGCCCCTCCTCCGTCACCAAGCGGAAGAGCAAACCCCTCTCCGACATGGAGCTGAACTCCAGCTCGGAAGATTCCAAGGGCAGTAAACGCATCCGCACAAACTCAATGGGCTCAGCCACGGTGCCGCCTGCCACGGTCAAGGTGGAGCCAGCTGTCCTGGAGCGCAACTGCCCTTCTCCCATCCTCATCGACTGCCCCCACCCCAACTGTAACAAGAAGTACAAGCATATCAATGGGCTGAAGTACCACCAGGCCCACGCGCACACGGATGATGACAGCAAGCTGGAGGCAGATGTGGACAGCGAGTATGGTGAGGAGCCCTCCCTGCATGCCGACGTTGGGAGCTGCAATGGTGCCGCCGGGACACAGAAGGGCTCCCTCTCACCCGCTCGCTCGGCCACCCCCAAGGTGCGTTTGATGGAGCCCCACAGCCCCTCCCCATCCAGCAAGTTCAGCGCCAAGGTCCCCTGCAAGAAGAAGGTGGGTGGGGAAGGGGACACGGACCCGGGTGCTCTGTCCAATGATGGCTCTGAGGATGGTCCCTCGGTGGCCGATGAGACGAGTAATGATGACTTTGACTCTCTGGAGAAGCGATGCATTGATAAGGACAAGTCAAAGAAGGCCTCTGGTGCTAAGCAGGAGAAGATCCCTTCCAAAAGCTTGAAGTCCGCCAGACCCATTGCACCAGCCATCCCCCCACAGCCAATTTACACCTTCCAGACTGCCACGCTCACCACAGCCAGCCCCGGCTCCTCTGCTGGCCTCACCACAACCGTGGTCCAGACCATGCCCAACAGCCCCCAGCTCAAACCCATCCAGCCCAAGCCAACGGTGATGGGAGAGCCCTTCGCCGTCAACCCTGCCCTCACCCCTTCCAAGGAGAAGAAGAAGAAAGACAAGAAGAAGAAAGAGCCCAAAGAGGTGGAAAACCCTTTGACTCCTGGCAAAGCCTGCAGAGCGGAGGAAGGTAAGAGCCCTTTCCGGGGGGAATCCAGCGAGCTGGGAATGAAGGGCGAGGGGCTGCTGAATGGTTCATCTGACCCCCACCAGAGCCGGCTTGCCAGCATCAAGGCCGAGGCGGATAAAATTTACAGCTTCACTGACAACGCACCCAGTCCCTCCATCGGGGGGGCCAGCAGGCTGGAGAACGCCAACCCAGGCCAGCCCCTGACCCCACTGCACGTTGTCACGCAGAACGGGGCAGAGGCCAGCTCGGTGAAGACCAACAGCCCGGCCTACTCTGACATCTCCGACGCTGGGGAGGATGGGGAGGGCAAGCTGGAGAGCGTGAAGGCAAAGGATCCGGAGCAGCTGGTCAAGGAAGGCGCCAAAAAAGCTCTTTTCCCGCCACAACCTCAGAGCAAAGAGTCTCCCTACTACCAAGGCTTTGAAACCTACTATTCCCCTGGCTACCCCCAGGCCAGCCCGGGACCCCTGAACCCCGGCGGGCAGTCTGCAGCCGAAACACAGGCCTTGAAGCTGAAGAAGGACGAGGAGCAGGAGAACCCAGAGGTGAAGGTGAAGAGTGAAGGCTGTGAAGAGAAGAAGGCAGAGCTCGGCAGTGGCTCCAGCCAGCAGCCCTCAGTCATCCAGCAGCGCCCCAACATGTACATGCAGTCCCTCTACTACAACCAGTACGCCTACGTGCCGCCCTACGGCTACAACGAGCAGGGCTACCACGCTCACCTGCTGAGCACCAACCCTGCCTACCGACAGCAGTACGAGGAACAGCAGAAGCAGCGGCAGAGCCTGGAGCAGCAGCAGCAGCGAGGGCTGGAGAAGAAGGTGGAGCTGGGCTTGAAAGAGAGGGAGGCGGCGCTCAAAGAGGAATGGAAGCAGAAGCCACCCATGCCTCCTACACTGACCAAAGCCCCGAGCCTCACAGACCTCGTTAAGTCAGGGCTGAGCAAGCCCAAGGAGCAGGGAGGTCCTGATATGGCCAAATCCGTCATCATCCCCAAGCTGGAGGACTCGTCCAAGCTGTCCAGCAGCCAGGTCGCCGAGGGGCTCAAGGTGAAGCTGAGTGAGGCTGGTCACCTAGGGAAGGAGACAGCTGAGACGAAGGCTGGCTCTGAGTGTGGCCGGCCAGCAGAGGTGGACCCTGTTCTCTGGTACAGACAGGTAATGCCCTGCCCTGTCTGCCAGCCCAGCCATGGGTTTGCTCCTGGAGGAAACTGCTCAGTGGGCTTTGCTGGGGCCATCACCTTGGAGAACATGTGTTGTCCTTTGCTTGTGGTGGGACTCCAAGAGATTCCCTTAGGGCCAGAAAAGGGGTGGGGCTGTGAGGCCGTGGATGAGCTAGGGAGAGCCTGGGGAAGGGGAATGGGGTTTGCTGGTCTCTTCCAAACCTGGCCTGGGTTTGGGACAGGTGGGGCTGTGGGGAGGCAGCTGCTCTGGTGGTTGGCTTGTTCTTGTTAGTGGAGCCCACGGATGGGCCAAGGAGAGCCCAGGGAAGGGGAGTGGGGTTCACCAGTCTCCTCCAAATACAGGCTGGTTTTGGGACAGGCAGAGCCAGGGGGAGGCAGCTGTTCTGATGGTTGGCTGTTCTTGCAGGAAGCTGAGCCCCGGATGTGGACCTATGTGTACCCAGCAAAGTACTCGGACATCAAGACGGAGGATGAGCGGTGGAAAGAGGAGAGGGACCGAAAGTTGAAGGAAGAAAGAAATCGAAGCAAAGAAGCCTCGTCCAAGGAGGACGGGAAGGAGAGCACCAGCTCTGAGTGCAAGCTGACCCCCACTGAGGAGGCTCGCATGGTGGGGAAGGACCCCAGGCCCAGTGTCCACGTCCCTGTGTCCTCACCCCTCACGCAGCATCAGTCCTACATCCCCTACATGCACGGCTACTCCTACAGCCAGTCGTACGACCCCAACCACCCCAGCTACCGTGCCATGCCCACCGTCATGATGCAGAATTATCCAGGTAGGGAGCTGGGGGCTTCAAGGGGTCTCCGTTCCCGGCTGTCCCTGCTCCCAGCGTGGGGGATGGCTGTGGGACATCCTCTCTCACACATAGAGAGCCACGTGTTCCCACTGTGTGGCCCGAATACTCCTGGTGCCCTGACTGCTCTTCTTCCCCCAGGATCATACCTACCCTCCAGCTACTCCTTCTCTCCGTATGGGAGCAAGGCATCTGGCAGCGATGACAGCGACAAGTCCCGAGCCAGCCCCAGTGTGAGCTGTAAATCCAGCTCGGAGTCCAAGGCCCTGGACATCCTGCAGCAGCACGCCAGCCACTACAAGAGCAAATCTCCCACGGTGAGGGTCAGAAGGGCGCTGACTTTGCTCAGCCCTGTGGGGTAGTGCCTGGGTCCTTTAATGAGGTGGGAGCAGCTCCACTTGTAGTGTGGTTTTGCTGTTCCTGCTGCTGTGGGAGACCTGCAGCCATGGAGTATTCAAACGTTACAAATCCTTTGGGATGGACCAGCCAAACCTGTGCCCCAGCACTGGGGCTTCTCCAGGCCCTGCAGCAACCAGGTGACACTTGTCCTCAGCCCCGGCAGGTGGCAGGTGGGATGTGAGATCTATTTCCATCCCCTGGCCCCTCCTGGGCAGAGCTGGGAGACAGAGCTTGGACACAGTGAGGAAAGAATTGTCCTCAAACAGACCCTGTGTCCTCCACGTGGCTTTTGGCCATCTCACCACTTCCCATCAGCATCATGGGAGCCTTTTTGGCAAACGCAAAGGGAATATCCCAATAGGTGCCTGTGGGTAGCTGTCGTGTCCCTCAGCATGTGTCTTCTTTCCCCTCTCCAGATAAGCGAGAAGACGTCTCAGGAGCGGGAGCGTGGTGGCTGTGGGGTGGTGGGGGGCAGCGGGAGCTGCAGCAGCGTCGGGGGAGCGGGCGCAGGGGAGAGGAGCGGCGACCGGCCCCGCACGTCGCCCTCGCAGCGCCTGCTCTCCACGCATCACCACCACCACCACCTCGGGTACTCGCTGCTGCCGGCGCAGTACAACCTGCCCTATGCAACAGGTGAGAGCGGGGCTGGGCTGGGGGAGGGAGCTGCACCTGCCCTTGGCCTGCGGGACCCTCGCACCGTCCCCGGCGAGGTGCCCGGCCCTGCCTGCTGGCTCCTGACACCTCTTCTCCCCTCCAGGTCTCTCCTCCACAGCCATCGTTGCCAGCCAGCAAGGCTCCACTCCCTCCCTATACCCACCTCCCCGGAGGTGAGAACGGTAAGGCTCCGCTCCCGCCGCACCTCCCCGTGGGCGGCTGGGCTGGGCCGGAGGTGGCCGGGATGGGCACTCATGGGTGCCCTCGAGGGTTTAGGGTTTGCCTGTGGCCTCGGGGCTCACGGGAACTGACTTGCCCTTGGGTTGTGGCAGGATGTGACACGCCAGGATGCCTGGGCTGTACAAGACGTGTGACTGGCTCACATGGGGAAGCGCTGGAGACTCCTTTAGACATCAGTTGAATGGTGTTAATTGTACTGCTTGACGTTCCTGCCATGATCCGAGGCAGACTCTGTCTTCTCCCCGTCAGACACACACTGACTCCCCACCACACCCCTCTTTGGTGAGTGGATGAGCTGGTACCCGCGGATATATTTATTCTACTGGGCACCAGCACTCAGGTTGGAGGCAACTCACCTGCCTGGTGCATATGAAGAGGAAACAGAAGCACTGAGGTTTCTCGATGAATTTGGGACCCTGCCATGTCTCTGTGAGCTGCTGCTTCACGACAGGACTGGGGGCAGGCAGGGACTTGGAACACGAGGCTGAGCCTGCTGTGTGGCCACAGTCTCAGGAAAGGAGGCAAGGACTGGCTCACGGAGCCTCGGCAGGTGTCGGGGGGCTGGTGCGAGCTGGGTGGGTGGGTGGCAGCCTGGCTGGAGGCAGCTGTTGGGCTCTCCCAGTCCTTCATCTGGTCCTGCATCCCACAGCACCCACAACTCTGTGCCTGTGGGCTGGATCTGCCAACACATGGTCAATGGCTGGAGCGGGGCTGGGGAAGCTGTTAGCTCTGGCAGAGCAGCCTCTGCCCGTGGGGGCTGGGGCTCCATGGGGCTGGGGGCAGCAGGGCACAGGCTGCCAGGGCCCCCCAGGCCGTGCATGGTCCAGACCTGCCTGAAGCTCCTGCCCATGGCTTTTGCTTTGGTTTCTGAGCTGCAACTCTACATATCCCAGCCTTTCCTCTGCCCCACTACCATGGCGAGTGCCCCCCAAGCCCTGGGGCAGCACATCCTGCTGTGGGGGGCTGTGGCTCCCCTTTCCATCCACCTTCTGCTTGTAGGGCGGCTTCCCCAGGCCGCAGGCAGGGCGCAGTGAGGAACAAGCACACTTAGGTTCTGCCAGAGGCATGTGGGTCCACGCCAGTCCCCGCTCCAGCCTCGTGCCAGGGCTGGGGGCACCAGATCCTGGAGGAAGATGGTCCCCACTTCTGGCTGCTCCTCAGCTCTGAGGACAGGGGCTTTCTGGTCCTCTGCCCCCAGCCCCAGAGCGGCTCTCCCCAGGCCGACGCTCTACCTCGGCCCCACAGCGGCCAGGCTGCCCCTGCTCTCCCCCCTGCCCGGCCAGGGGACGAGGCGGCCATCGGTCTCGGTTGTGTGTGTCCGTGTCGCACCCGGCCCTGAGGGCCGCTGTACGGGGATGCTCTGCCCGCCGGGCTCTGTACATACTGTAAAAAGCAATTGTTTGAAAGCTGTTGTTTTGGGTTTTGTTTTCTTTCCCCGTTTCTTCCCCCCATCCCACTGTACCCAGTTGGAAAGGAGGCACTGGCTGCTCTCGGCCCCGGTTCAGGTGCCAGCAGCATGGTGGCCCCAGCCTGCTCTTGTTTGACTCATTTTTCTTCCACTCTTGGTTGTCTTTGGAAGGAGACGGGGCCGCGTGGCCCAGCACACTCCGGGGGGACAGGGTGGGTGATGGACCCACCCCGCACCCATCACAGAGCCACAGGCCAGCCCGGCACAGCCTGGCTCCCAGCACACTCCAGCGCAGAGCAGAGGGAGCGCCCGGGGGTCTTGGGGGGTGCCACAGGCTTTGCTGGCAGTCGGAGGGGGTCAGGGGGCTGCTCCCCACTTTCCCAGTTGGGTCCCAGTTGAGTCTCCCTTTAGGTGTTAAATGAAACAACAGTTGATGCAGAATAGGTTTGAGGTTTGACATTTCCTGGGTTCTCTGGGCCACTTGTTGCCCATGGGGCCACCCCCAGCCCCGGGGTCAGACCGTTGGTGTTTATAGCTCGTTTCCATTGGCGTTGCTGTGTTGGGTTTCATTTCAGTCTTCCTGACTCTGCCCTTCTGTAAAGTGTACATTATTACCAAGTTCCTTGTTTTTTTATATATATATATATATAAATATATATATATACAAACTGTACTCTTCTTGCCTTTGTACATTTGGGCAAGGAGGGAGAATAAATCTTTTTAAGAGACAATCACAAACCTGTGAGGGTGGCTTTTTCTTCCTGTTCCCCCAAGTCTGGTCTTTTATCCCCAAAAACTGTGGCCAGTTATTTTTGGGGCGGGAGAGGGGGTTCCCCCATCTCGGGCATCTGAGAAGGCACATCTGGGGGATGCGCCAGCCTGGAGCACCCTGGGGTGGCAGCAGGCTGCTGGCACATGCAGACACCCAGGAGGCACCTGCCAGTCTCGGGCCAGAGCTGGGGCAGCTCCAGCTACAAGAAGGGATAGAAGTGTGCCCTTCTCAAGCCAGAAGCAGCACTTGGGAGTTTCAGCCAGGGAACACCCATTCCCAAGGGCTCCTCTTTGAGAGAACAACCCAGCTGATTTTAAACTGATGGAGGGTCTAATGCCTTGCTGGAGGGAACAGAACTCCTTTTGGCCCCTTGGTTTCCTGGAGGGGAAGGAGGGCAAAAGAGACCCAAATTTTAAGATGATTTATTCACACACATTTGTATCCCAGCCCCACCTCTCCCAAACCAAACACTACTGATCATGGTGGATATGGAATGACTCAGGTCCAGCTTCCAACAGAATCATCTGTCAAAGGGTGAGAGCACAACAGAAGCAATCCCACAAGGAGCCAGGCCAGGAAGAGTTGAGGGCATAGCCCTGGGGCACATCCCCCTTCCCTGTGGCCTGGCAGCAGGATACAGTGCCACGGCACAGGGACAGGGCTGGGTCTCCTGGATGGGGAGAGCACCCCAGCACTTGCCCTACACAAGCCTTTGGTTTGGATACAACCATTGGTGGCATCTCAAGCCTTGAGCTTGGCCCTGTGGGAAGGTGAACAGGAGCAGAGGTGAGGGCTTGGGGTTGCTCCAGCCCCATCCTGGGGCAGAGGGTAAAGGCAGGAGCTTCTCTTGGCTCTTTGGACCATCCCAGCGGTCATGGTGGAGGTCAGGAAACTGCTCCTCCCAAATAAGCAGCCCCAGGTGTGTGAAGTTCATCTGAATGCCCCTTTTATTGAATGCCGTGATAGTGCAGTGGGAACATGGAACAGGGTTAAGACTGCATAAAACAAAAGCTGGAAGAGCAAGAAGTTTCCAAAAAAAGGGAAAAATAAAGGTTAGACCAGTTAAACCAGCATCGGAGTGGAGACGCATGGGGGTTTAATGTAGTGTTAAAGGATAAACTCGAGCGTCTCCTGCACGTGCCCCACACCAAGCCAGGCCACTTGTAAGGTCTTGAGTGGGCAATGAACAGGTTGTGTCCCAGCTGAGCCCACGCCGGGTGGGCAGGAGGCACCAGCGCAGGCTCGGAGAAGTCCCGAAGGTGGTACCGACCCCGGGGCTCCCACGCCACGCAGCTGCATGGGAAGAGCTCCTATGCCAGTTCATGAACATCTTCCTTTTCCTAGCGATGATTACATGTGTGATAGATAGTTCTCTAGGCAACATGTTTCAATGAGAGTCAACTCTGGGGATACACAGCCCAATCTAACAATGAGAAATGCGCTTGCAGTCCAACAGAAGCTTGGCTTCCCTTTCCTCAGGAAAGGAGGTGGTCCCCTCTCCCCTCCACAGCATGTTGGGGTCCTGCTGGAGTCCCCCTCTGCAGCTATTCTTCATCGGAGGAAGAGCTCTGATCCAGGGGGTACACCATGAACATCACATCCGGCCGTGACGGGACAGCAGGATGGCCAGGCCGCACGATCTCGAAGCCCAAGAAGCTGAATGTCTTCAGGAGTGGAGCTACCAAAGAGAAGGAGATCTGTTACCGCCACGAATAATCCCTTTTACCTCTCCCTTGAGCCACGAATATCCATCCCAGTGCATGGGACACCCTCTGTGAGTGCATCCAGAGCTTCTGATGCAGAGAAGCACAGCCCTCTCCAGCAGGGATTTTTGTCTCCTGTGCTCATCTCAGCTGCTCCCAAGTGTGAAGGGATTTTAGCTGTGCAGCTGAGCAGCTTTGTCCGTATTTCTCCTGCAAAGTTTCTTCTATCCTCTGTGGGAAACAGCAGTGGTTGGTTGTCTGCCTGCACCAGGGGCACATCCCTGCTTTCCCAGAACACACATGGCCATCCCTCAGGTTTTGTCCTGCCCCAGCACCCCTTGAGCACCGAGAGAGGACAGAATGCAGCAAAGAGGAATCTGCTTAGGGATGAGGCAGACATTTCCTGTCTCCATAAAGAGGTCCTGGAGCTCAGTGGAAACTCCAGACAGCTCTGCCCAGCTCAGGGGGCATGACCATGTAGAGGAGCTCCTGAAGGTATTTTCTGGCAGCACCAGAATTTCAGCTGCACAGACAAGGACCCGGGATCTGGAGCACTCCAGAACTCCTACAAACAACTCCTGGCATTGGCTGTCCCCTGTCCCCAGCCTCTGAGGAGGCCACCTACACAACTGGTGCCAGTGGTGACATAACAGCCAGGACTTGGTTTGGAAATTATTCCTGGCATGGTAATATGGGATGATGACATCTTCCTGGGCTCAGCTCAGCTTAGCTCTACTAAGGCACTTCATTTCGGAGAAGCTGGGGCAGCTCAAGAAGCTGCAGAGTAAAATTAGAACTGGGGTTGGAATTACTCGCTAGGATACAGCCTGAGTCTGGTGGGATTTAGAGTGACATGTGCCCAGCCTGGTACCTTCCCCAGCCCCCCAGCTGTAATCCCTCACCCAACACATCTATCTTTAGATTCTAATGCAGCCCCCAAAGCCATAAGCATCTCCAGCCAGGGCCAGGATTACCTGTAAGCCTGGAAAGGACAGAATTGCCAGGAGATCTTAAAAAAGCTGATTAATTTCAGGGCAACATGCTCTAAGTGCTTGTTTTCCATCTAGTAACTCCTCCCTGGTTTCACCTTCTGTGTCACAGCAGCCTGGTGCCAAACAGAGACTTCACTGCTCACCAAAAGGGGAGTATTAACTGACTCTGGATGAGAAAATCCCCCCAAATCATTCAGGAGCAGCTTTTTGCACCAGAGTGTTTAATGGCAGGGCAGGAAAGCAGATCTTGTAATGGAATCCCAGATTGGTTTGGGCTGGAAGGGACCTTAAAGCTCATGGAGTTCCACTTCACTGCCATGGGCAGGGACAACTTCCACTAGACCAGGTGCTCCAAGCCCCATCCAGCAGATCTGCTGGAGAAACCACAACAATCCCTCACCCTTACCCTCCAGAAAGGGCTTTTTCCTCCACAGGAAACTATTCCCCTAAGAATTAAGCACATAACAACCCCTGCACTCAGAGGGTCCCGTGGGTCCTGCCCTGGGATTTCCAGGTTTCTTTCCAGGTTCAGCAGCACCGTGTAGGATGTCAGGAGCAAACCCGAGCGCAGGCCAGCCCTCACCTCGATCTTCTCTGCTTTTTCTGAAGCAGATGAAGACATAGTTGACTTTCATTTTTTCTTCAGCAAACTCCAGCAGTGCTGACAACCTGCCAAGGAGGGGGAAGACAAAAGGACATCAGCTCTGGGAAGTCCCGTCCTGAGGAAGCCTCTGAGCATTATCAAATTATCAACTGTTTGGATGTTTTCGGACACAAAGATTGTTTACAGCCCCCTTCCAGTGAACAATGGGTGCTGAAACAATGGGCTTCCTGCCCTGCAGATTCAAGAGCTGTCCTTGCTCTGAGTCATGACAAGTCTCTGTCCTCACAGCCACAAACACCCTCCCCACCCGTGGTGCTTTGGGACTGAAGCCTTCGTAGGCAGGAAGCGAAATATCGCAGCTGCTCCTGGGCCAGGCTGCATTCCCTGGCAACACACGTGGGGGATCTGGGAGTTCTGTGCTTTTTGGGAAGGAAAACCGCCCAGAACTGAGCTCATGGCAGGCAGAGAAGGAGAACAAACCATCCCCAGAGAACGTGTGTGCAGGCAAAGCCATTTCCTGAGCGCATCGGCTGTGCTGGATGGCACAGCTGCTGCCCCCTGAATCCTCGCTTCCTGCCTTTCCAGCTGGATTATTTCTGCCACCTCTTGATGGAAGCAGTGCTGCAGTAACCCCTCTGTGAGCCTCCGGGGTGGCACATGGAGCAACTGCTGTCACTTGTAACCACTGGCGCTGCCAGAGCAGTGACAAACAGGCCTTCACTCCACATCTCATTAACCAGCCGTCAGCGCAGCGCAGGAGATTAAATTTGCAAGGGTTCTGTTAATATGTTAATGAACTACTTTAATTATGGCCTCTCCTCGGCTGTTTCACCCAGCTAAAAATAACCTGACAAAATTGCGCTTTAAGTCACAATGACACTGGCAAATAAATCCCCTCCCATAAGGACCCATTCCCGGGAGAGCCCAGAGATTTACGGGCCAGCCACAGAAATTACACAAACATTTATCTGGACTCAGAGTCAAATGAGACAAGTGTGAGACAGCAACAACACTGCCACTTCCTGAAGGTGCACAGCGGTGGGTTTCTCCTTAATTAGCTTGTGTCACTGAGGGATGAAGCCTGCTTGGAGATTTGGGCAGAACTGATTGCTCCACAGAGGAATCCAGCAAAGCCACATCTACGCTGCAGCAGAGACCTCTGGCAGGGCACTTGGCAGGAAGGAGCTGCTCTGGAATCTGCATTTACCCAAACTTCCCAGAGCAGAGCTGTCTGGACAAAACACGAGCGGATTCTGCCAAGAGAAAAATCAGAGCTCTTGGCAGAGCCCGGCCCCGGTGCGGCAGCGCTCCAGGAACAGATCCACCTACTGACGAGGACAGCATCAATAGGATGGATGGGTTTTTTCTTCCCTGAAAGAGAGGAAAACCTGCCAAGATAGGTTTGCCAAGTGGCCAGCGGAAAAATCAAATGAAAAAATAATAAAGTATCAGAGAAAATCTTGTTGGCTTTCTATACCAAAGAATACAAAGATTCACTCTGCTCATTTATTGCTTTTCATTAGTGTTGGGACTCAAAAAATGGTAACTCACCTGGAATATCACTGGGGGGAAAATATTCCCATGGGGGACTCTGCAGACAAGGGAGCAGAATGTGCACAAACCGTGAACAGAGCTGCCACTGCACAGCCCATTCTCCCTGCACACAGCATGGAATCCCAGGACGGTTTGGGTTGGAAGGGACCTTAAAACTCTCCTCATTCCAACCCCTGCCATAGCCAGGGACACCTTCCACTAGACCCCATTGCTCCAAGCCCAGTCCAACCGGGCCTGGAACACTTCCAGGGGTGGAGTGCCCATCCACCATCACCTGTGTAAGCAAAGTCCTGACCCCCAGGAGCCACAGCTGCACCTTTGCGATCCAGAACTTACCCTTCTTTGCTTCCATCAGCTAATAATCCATCAGGGATTTCCACAAAGAGGCTCTGGTTTGAGAGCACTGCATCCCAAGAGGAGGTCTTCACCTCTGTGACCTTGTACTGGAAGTGGACAATGTGAGGCTTCCCTTCATGCACTGGGACGTCTTGGCTAACAGTGATCTTCTCATCCTGGGAAAATGAAAAATGTAAAGTCCTGAACAGCCAGCAGACAACTGGAGAAAGCAAATGCAAAGAAATGGTCTTAGGGTTTTACTGAGAAGAGGATTATGATTTTCCCTTCCCCTTTTGCTGGCTCAAGGACACACCACACAGTTCTCAGCCCTCAGAGTGATTTCTAGCTATGTTTTCCTGTTAAGGGAATGTAGTTTTACACATTGGCATAATACTAAATTTTGAAGTAGAAGACTCTGCTCCCTCACTGCAGGCTCCAGCCATGTCTGGTGATGCTTCATGAACTGCCCTTCCAGGAACACAACTGGACCCAACACACTGGGAGCTTCTGCTGCCACAGCCCAACCAGTTTCGGTGCCTCCCCCATACCCAACAAAGCCTTTCTGCTGCAGGAGTGACCACAAATTGCTTTCCCAGATTTCATAACTAATGGTTCGCCTCCTGGTGTAAGGGAGGAAAACACAGAGCGCAGGGAGATTCCAGAGCAGATCTGAAGCTTGTGAGGAGGTCTTCTCCAGAGACCACAAACACACACATCCCTCCCGAGTCCTGCCCGATGAGAATGCCAAGCATGCAGATCACTTGGGAT
This sequence comes from Erpornis zantholeuca, assembly GCA_013400515.1. NCBI lineage: Eukaryota > Metazoa > Chordata > Aves > Passeriformes > Timaliidae > Erpornis > Erpornis zantholeuca. The sequence goes on along the minus strand of VZTN01030271.1, from coordinate 149,465 downwards.
CGGCTCAGCAGTTCCTAGAAAACAATTCCGTGGTTAAAGCTCCATTCCTTCGGACAATTCCTGCAGGCACTTTGATTCCCCAGTAATGATTTCCATGTTCCAGGGCAAAGAGCCCCAGTGAAGAAGCAGAGCACTGAGTTAACGCTGTTACTGCAGTGAAGCTGAACTGTCCCGTGCTTGGTGACAGCTCGTGTGTCCCTGTCCCTCACATTCACAGGAACCTGCAAAGCTTTGAAGGGCAGAAGTAAAGCAGAAACCCGAGGGCATGAGAGCACCTGGAGAGCCATGTGTCCCTCCCTCCTCGGCAGGGGGTGGGCAGGGCTTCACTCCACTGAGTCATTGGGTGAGCAATTGTCCAGCCTCCGGGTACGTTATGTTAACAGGACGATTCATTCAGCAGCTCCTTACAAGCCTTTCCAGGCTCCTCAAGCCACTGTCCCGGTGCTTTAATTCCCATTACCTTGTGTCTTAAAATAGATGCCCCTTGGTTTGACTATTGTATGACAGAGAAGCCACTGAGGACATTCACACTGGAGACAAAGTAACGCCGTGTGCAAATTGGGAGCTGCTTGGCCTCGGAAAGCAGAGCAGAGGAAGCTGCCATTCATTGAAAGCCCACAAAGCTAAGCTGAAAAACAAGTTTACACTTCACCAGAATAAATATCCTGTAGGAAATAGGTTTATTCATCGAGTTTGAAGGAAGTCTGAGTGGCTGAGTGCACCAGAAATGCACTGAGAGCTGCTCCAGTGAGGTCAGGCTGTGGCTGTGACAGAGCTAGCAAAGAGAGGCAGGGCTGAGTACAGAGGCACTTTAAAAAAACCTAAATCCAAGGGGCTTATGTACATATCCCTTCAGCAATGACTTTACAGGAGCCTTTACAGCTGTTTGTTTCAGTGTAGAAAGTGTTTCTGTTCCAGAAAACATCCTTCTCTCCAGAAAAGCTCACAGATCATGCTTTTCCCATGCTCACAAAACTAAAACCGTGGGAGGAAGGTAAGGAAAGCAGGCTGGGATTGACATGGGAGGTGTGCCTTTGGGTGGGAAGACTGGCACTGCCATAGCAAGGGAAAAGCATTCTGAGCCGTTTGGTTCAGAACCTCCTTATCACCAGAAATTATGTCCAGTGCTTTAAATCCAGTGAGGTTGTTCCACTGAAACCCCCCTTTGACAGCCCAGGAGCCAAAGGCAGCACAACCACAGGGATTAAAAGAACCAGTTCCCCCGGTTCAGTGGGAATTACGTTTACACAGCCTGGCTGGGGCAGCTGACACTTTATTTCTAGGCATCCAAACAAGAGATGCTGGGGAAGCGAAGGACTCTGTGGGCTGCTTCTGTGAAGCAGCAGCAGCAGCCCAGAATTCTTTGGAAGCTGCTCAAAGCAAAATCCTGTTTACACAACATGCACTCAGTTTTAGTTCACCCTGGAAAAATCCCACACAAAATCCCCCTGCCACGTTCCTGTGGACAAAACCCCCTGCCACTAGACTGAATTTTAAACAGCTGCCCAAACCCTGGCTCCCCAGCCCTCCGGCTCTGTTTCAGCAACGCAAAGCTGCGAGAACCAACTTCCACTTGGTTCCAACTCATTGAGCACAAGATTCTCCAGCCCTGCTCTGCTCCTCAGATGTCCTGGGAAGGACAGGGGGCAGGCCCCGGCATGCTGGCAGGGTCAGAAGGAAGGATGTTATGATCCACCCTGGCCAAGTGGCTGGAGAAAGCCATGGAAGCACCCGCTGCTGGCATGCAGCCTCCTGCCAAGTCTGCCAGCCAGGGCACAGCTCGGCTGCATGGCACTCATACTGGGTGCTAGGGCATTCCCAGCTCAGCAAAGCTCCCCGGATTCAGGGCTGAGCTTTAAGTCTCTTAACACAAAAATGCCAACACTTACAGGGAGCCCCAATTCATAGCAGTGATGTATCTGAGCGTTGCATGCGCCAGCAGAGGCAGGCGAGTTTGGAAAGATCATCCCTTGGACTGGAACAGCTGATACAGCTGGAAAAAGGACTTAAGCTTTTGGATCCAGATGCCTTTCCAGGTCATTCTGGTGGCTGCTGGCTGAAAAGCTTGGGCTGCTGTAACTGCAGCACTGCCAGACTGCGTGGGCGACTGAGGGAGCAGACAGAGTCCTGTAACCCCTCCAAGGTCAGACACACCTTCAATCCTGGGGTCAGTTCTGGGCCCCTCATTCCAAGACAGACATTGAGGGGCTGGAGCATGTCCAGAGAAGGGAACAGAGTTGAGGAAGGGTCTGGAGCACAAAGTCTGATGAGGAGCAGCTGGGGGGGCTCAGCCTGGAGAAAAGAAGGTTCACGGGGAACCTTCTTGCTCTCTACAACTCCCTGATCGGAAGGGGAAGCCAGATGGGAGTTGTGCTCTGCTCCCAGGGAACAAGGGATGGGATGAGAGGAAATGACCTCAACCATTTCCAGGCCAGGGGAGGTTGCATCTTAGGGAAAATGTTTTCACTGAAAGGACTGTCCAGCCCTGGCACAGGGTGCCCAGAGAAGTGTTGGTGTCCCCATCCCTGGAGGGATTTAAAAGCCCTGTGGATTTGGCACCTGGGGACATGGGTTAGTGGTGAACATGGCAGTGCTGGAGGAACAGTTGGACTTGATGACCTTAGAGCATTTTTCCAACCCAAATGATTCCATGATTGTTTGTTAAAGAAGGGGATGATTTTATGATAGATTCTGCTGGTTTTGTCAAGCAATAAATCCAGGAAAAATTCCATCCATATTTCTGGGATGCAGCTATCCTGGATGACATCCCCCTTGCCTACACACCACTGCCAAAATCTGTGCAAGTTCAAGGCTGTACTGGAATCAAAAAAATCAAAGTCTCCAAACCATGATTCCTTCCACCATCCTCCTCCATGCTGAGCCCACTTTCTGCCTCTGGGCCTTGCTTGGTGCATACATCAGGCTTGGCAAAGCTGGCTGGCAGGAGTTCCCATTCCCCACCCAGAGGGGATTAATTACTCGTCCTGAGCCCTCTTGAAGCTATTTTTCTTGAAAAAATAGTCACAGAAGCTTCTTTCTGTGACAGGAAGCCCACTGTGCTGCTTCTCTAGAGTTTGTACCCCCCAAACATCTGTGACAATTCACCTCAAGCATTAAACTAATGGCACCTTGTCAACTGGAGGCTCAGAGGTTGACATTTTGCAAGGGAAGTGGTGAGGAAAGTGCTGAAAAGTCACCAAAGGTAACTCTGAAAGCAGCCATGACATCTGTGATTCTCTCAGGAACTCCAAGAGGAGACTCTGGGAGCTGTGGCCCAAAAGGGTCTCAAACTGTTCATCATGTAACTTCTGTGTACCACCCACGGGTTAATTAAAAATCAGGTCTGACACCTATGACAACACCCCTGGCTCAACAGCCAAATTTGCAAGGTGAGCATAAATTCAGGTTGCCTCATCTAAATGGAAAAGCAGCCCTTGTCCCAGAAGGGAGACAGATGTGAGCCAAGTCACACTAGTGCCAATTACTCCACAGGAAGGAGCAGCCAGGTCTCCTCATTCGAAAGGAAAGGTCCCATGCAATGAAGAGGAACACAAAATGAGAGAGCTGCAAGTCTGCAGACACGAACCCTTCCTGATCTTGCCCTGCCTGTGCTCTAGAAGCACCCCTGTCTGGGAGCTGGGTGGCTGCCTCTCCCATCTGCACCTCAGTTCGGGCAGCTCCCAGCCCCTGACAGCTTCACCTTCCGGACCAGGCTGCAGGAAGGAGCTTATCAACCCTACCCTCGCTGCATGTCACCTTTCTGCTTCCCACTTCCTCCCTCTGCCAGGCATTTCAGAAGCCCTTTCACGTTATGATAATGCAGGCTCTGTGTACAATAGCTGCAGCAGGCCCCTGGGGACAGGCTGGTGAATGATCTGCTGCACAACAGTCTCTCATTTCTTAATAAACAGGTGATATTTTAGCAGGAGGGACCTGCCTGCAGCTCAGTCCCTGAAAAACTACCTGTTCTCCTACTTATTATCGTGGAGTTCTTTGCATTTATTCCCATCAGACTGCAAAAGGAACTGAACACAGTTGTAACACAGGTACAGGTCAATGTTTAGATGTTAAATCTTTCTCACCTTATATATCAGAGCTGAAAGAGAAGGATCCCTGCCACCCCCTCGCCCACCGGGGATCTTCGACAGTGGGTGAGGGGCATCAGGAGCACCACAGAGGCCCTGGAACGATGTGCCTGCAGCACTGCAGCTGGGGACAGTTACTCAAAGGTAAAATACTACTGCAAGAAAAAGAGAGAACACCAGGTTACATTAGCAGGGATCACATTTCAGAGGCTCTGGCTTCTCAAACCCCCAAATCATTCATATCCCTGCTCCTCCACAGCACCCAGATGGCAACATTGAAACCACCCACTGCCCCAGTGGCACCAGAACCCAGCGTGTTTTGCTAGGAATGGAGGAGGGGCTGGAGCCAGGAACCCAGAGAGAGTGCTGAGCAACCTCATGCTAATAAGGGAGGCCTGGAAGGCTGCCAGGAGCAGATGGCTGGGAACACATGACCAGATGAGCACACATTTTCTAGAGACAAATATCTACAAATAGATCAACAGGGCCCAGGAGGAGAAGGTTTAAGTTTCACATTTTCAAACCCAGGAGGAGTGAAAGGGTCGGTTCTTCAGATGCCTTCAACATGCTCCACACTGTCCACGGGGATGTTTTCACACACACATGAAGTGTCATGCGAGCATCCTCCCCACCAACCCTAAAAACTACAAGTTCACCCCACAGAGCTACTTTGAACAGCAAGAAAACACATTTCCCTTGCAGCTTCCAAGTTTGTTTGGAAGTCCTACACATGGTCTTCCAGGATCACTTTGGACACAGGCTTTAAGCTGTTAGGAAGGTTTTAAGAAGCTCATCAAAGCAAACTGTTTTAACTTCTAGAGCCTTGGTTCCTCTCTCAGCACCATAAAAGCTCTGTGCTGAGGCCCAGAAATGTTCCTCTAGCACAGCCTGCAAAAGCCATGCAGGGAAACCAGTCCTTCCCCAGTGCTCCCATTATGAAACACGCTGGCACAAAGCTACGGAAGCACCACCGAAACAATGGGGTGAGGGAGGGTTTTCATGAGCACTGAGCGAGGAATGAGGCTAAAGTGGAATCATTCTGCAGCTCTACTGACAACTCACTGTTGTGAGTCTGTCCTGAAACTTGTCATTTGAGCTGTTCTCAATACAGTGTTTTTCCACTCTAATCCCTCTCCACGAGGCAGACAGGCCTCCAAACACCAAGTACAGATCTGCACTGTCAGAACCACCTGAGATGCCTAGAAACATGGGATCAGACTGGCTTGGGCTGGGAGGGACCTTAAAGCCCATTCAGTGCCACCCCGTGCAACAGGCAGGGACACCTTCCACTACACCAGGTCGCTCCAAGTTCCATCCAACCTGGCTGGGTAACTTGCCCGTGCCAGTTGCAAACAAACTACTAAAATATGGCACTTCTGAGTGCCAAAAACATAGCTCACAAACGCACAAGGCAGAATTCGCCACGGATCTCTGCTTGCCACCTACCACCAAAACCGTCTTTCTACAGGAAACAATAATATTCTTCCTCCACATATCCCCTCCCCCAGGTTCGCCGGACGGGGCTCCGGGGCAGCATTCCCTTGCGCTGGAGCAGGGACCTCTTGAAGAAAAGGCAGTTTAAATACACCAGGAGAGGTCCGGGGGCGAAGCCCGGTGTTGTGCGCTCCCTGGTGTGCCTGGGGCTATCAATGGGCCAGTGTGTGTTCAGTAGTAGTGGATGTCGAGAGGATGACAAAGCACTTTGTGCATTCCCCACCCCCAGAAAGCTGTTGGCAGCTTTGTTATTCCCTTCCCTCCTCCCTCCACCCTCCAGCCAACAATGTACTATTGATAGCTCTTTCCAACTTGCAGCCAAGGCATCGAGAAGCTGAATAATGAAGTGGAGTTGTGGGAAAAAAAAAAATTAAACAGAGAGGCAGTTTTCATGCAAAGCAGCCCAAGACACTTCCCAGTTTCACTTCCTCTGGCACATGCAGAAGTCAAAACACCAGCCCTCTTCAGCTGCTGCCTCCACGTCCTGGCCCATATCTGCACACCATCACTTGTCCCCCCCAAAATCAGGGTCTCTAAACATCACCACTATCGCCCCCAGGATTAGGGTTCTGAGAGCAGCACCCTCAGGGAAGAGAGTTCGTGTGGGGCACAGATTAAAAGGGTTTTTGCTTTTTCCAGCTGTGCTTCAGCTCCCCGGGAGCAAACACCCGACAACGTCTGATCACTTCATGCATCCTTGCCCAAACGGCAACTCTCCCTGAGGCCTGTTTATAGCTTAAAAGTTAGGCTTGTGCTCCCTTCTGACGTCTCTCCTCCTCGGAGAAGCTGCTTTCCCGAGCTTGGTTGAAATTAAGATGCATTTAGATCACCAAGGCCTTTCCCTAGAGAAACTCCTCAGTACAAGCTGCTCGGCTGAGCCCTGCCCGAAAGGGGAGCTGGAAGCCGGTGATGCGCTCTCATCCCGAGGGTGTAATTTTAACTCACTAAGCTCCCAGCGATCCCGACCCCGTGCCCTGTTCCTGGGAAGTGCAAAGAGCAGCTCGGCAACTTCAAAACCCCATCACAGCTGCTCCTAGGCAGCGCCGGCACCCGGAGCCAGGCTGGGACTACCACCAGCACATCAGGGACTGAAATCGGCACATTTCCTTTTGTTTTGGGGGGTTTTATTTGTTTTGAACACTTGGTCTAGATGGAAGGATCGACAGAGCTCCCCTGACGCTGGAGAAATGACTGTTTTTTTGCTTTCCTTTCGGCCCCTTCCCGAAAAAGGCTCTGGAGATGCAGGTGCATAATAATAATAATAATAATAATAATAATAATAATAATGCTAGACACATATCCAGGAGCCCGATTTGAGGAGTAAATTGCAAATAACCATCTAAAGAACACAGCACAGCTCAAGCATCTCCCACACAGGCAAGGGCCAAGAACCAAGGCTGCTTCATTCGCATCCTCTGGGCTGTTATCGGCGACAGAGGCGCAGGAAATGACACTCTGGGGACTCTAAACAAGGAACAGACACACGAGATAAACCGGTCAGCTGAGAAAAATACACAAAGCCTGCAAGTTCGTGCCTGCTGAAACCCAACCTGCTCGGAAAAGCCACCTTCCTCTAGGCACAGCGAGGTGCGGGGGGGTGCGGGAGGGAGCGCTCGGACCCCGCCGGGCGAGGGCTGCTCAGAGAGGGGTACTCAGGCCCCGGCGAGCCCAGACCCACCCCCGGGTTGGCTCCATGGAGGTTCTTCCATGGAGAAGCGAAGCCTCGATGAGGATTTTAAGAGAGGAAAGGCGGAGCGGCCTCCCCACGTCCCGCGGCCTCCCCGCC
>VZTN01030271.1:116710-142049 GCA_013400515.1 Erpornis zantholeuca | reverse complement strand
CGGCCACGCCCCCGCCCGTGACGTCACCGAGCCGCGCGCGCCCGCGCTGAAGGGGGCGAGGGGAGCGCGCCCGAGGCTCCCGGTGGTCCCCAGGGCCCCGGTTATCCCCTCGGGCTCCTGCTTCTGCCCTCGGGCTCCCGGTTATCTCCTGGGCCCCTGTTCTCCCCACGGGCTCCCGCCTCCTCCGGCTCTCGGTTCGCCCCCCGCACCCCTGTGGGGCTGGTGTCGGGTAGCCCTAGGCCGGCGAGCTGGGCTATGGGAAGTGACAAGGCCCAGGCAGGAACACGGGTAGAGGTGGTGGGAGAAGAGGTTTGGGAATAGGGCCGAGGAATGAGCAGCCGAGCACTGGTGGAACCACACAGAAGGAGCCACTGGTGCAGACGTAAGAGATTGGGAAGAGGTTCCTCCCTGTGAGGGCGGTGAGGCCCTGGCACAGGTTGCCCAGAGAAGCTGTGGCTGCCCCATCCCTGGCAGTGCCCAAGGCCAGGCTGGACAGGGCTTGGAGTAAGTAACCTGGGATAGTGGAAGGTGTCCCTGCCCATGGCAGAGGGGTTGCAACTATATGGGATTTAAGGTCCCTTTCAACCCAAACCATTCCATGACACAAAGATTCCAAATCCTGCTTAAAGTATATTGCTGGTGCATGAAATGTGTCCTGGGATACAACAGGCTTATAACCCAGATAAGTAGGAGCCGGAGTAAGGAATGAACACATGGATAACAGAATGTGGAGCTGCCCATGGCAGGGCTCTGCAGGGGCTTTTGGTGAGCGGTGTATCCATAAGAGAAAAGCAGTCACACAGCCAAAGATGAGGCTCCTGAAGAACAAGACAGATTGAAGAACTTGTGGGGTTCAATCCTGCAGGGAGCTTGGTGGGTGCTGAGCCTTCACGTGGGGTCAGGAACTGAGCAGCCCTCTGGAAGAGAAGCTCTGGAATCCCTGTGGATGCCAGCCCCCAGGGTTGGAGTGCTGTGGCAGCTCACAGTGACCCCCCTGGTCTCACACCTGGGCATGGCAGAGGCATGAATGCCAGTGCAGGCTCCTGAGTGACACATGTGGTAGCCCGAGGTACGATGCCTGGGTAGGCTCAGGGGCTCTGGGTTCTGACAAGTAACCCTGGGCTGGGGCTTCCCGGTTCCCAGTGCAGCGGGGCAGGAAGGGACCAGCTGTTCTGCAAAAAGCTGGACATCAGCCAGGGCCCAAGTTCAAACAGAGCCCATTAAATGGCCTTTCCCCCCTTCCTCCACATTTCCAGCCCTGCTTGTAGCCCTGATTCTATTTATAATGTCCAGGAAAAGCGAACTGAGACTTTCCCACAGTGCCGGCTCCTCAGACGATTGTTGTTCGGGAAGCTGGAATGTACATAGTATTATTTTTGCATCCCCCTGGGAAGGGTTTTTATTTTTTATTGCATGCCACTGCGTGTCCCCATCTGTGCTGAGGAGGAGAGTGTGTGAAGCACAAGGTGTCTGGTGCTGCTTACAGCTCTCCAACGCTTCGCCACTCCTGGTTTGGGGGTCTCTTCCCGTGAGCCCCTGTCAGGTGCTCTGAGAGGTGTCCTGACAAGCCATGGGGATGGAGGCCAAAGAAGGGCATTGCCCTCGAGACATAGGCCCTGTCTCGGTGTCAAACCCTGGGAGCACCTGTGCCTCAGTGTCCCCCAAGTGCAGAGGACGGGACATCGAGAACCCTGCTGGTAGCAATGGGCTCATCATTCCTGCTCTGCCTGGGGTTTGGCATCAAGACATGCCCTTGTGCCACGGTTTTGGGGTGGCAGAGCTGCCACATGAGGCTGGGCCTGACAGCCAGGCCGTGGGGTAACTGTTTGTGTGGTGCTGGTGCTAGCAGAGGCCATCGGGTTCTTTATTTGCCATCCTTGGCCATGCGAGGCTGTTCCCTGCACGGAGCTGCTTTGGGATATTCTGGGCACAGGCTGTGGCAGCTTTGTGCTGCCCCTGAGCTCCCATGCCCCCAGGCAGGCAGGTATTTCACAGAGCAAAAACCACCTTGCTTGGACTCAGGTCCTACCTGTCCTCTCCTTTATCACTGTTACCTGGCTGCACTGCCTGCAGCGCTCCTGGTTCTCTCTTTCCCTGCCCTGCAAGCTCCTGCATCACTCCATTCCCTCTGTGCCACAGGGCCCTCCTTCTATCCCTGGGTTTTATCACCCTGCCAAGGATTTTGGCAGTGAGAAAGGCTGTTGCACCATATTTTCTTTTTGCCACAGCCAGTCTGATGAAGGACGGGCACCTCCAAATAGCTTTACTCTGTCATACTGGGTTCTGGGGTTGACTATCCCAAATTCTAGATGTAAAAGAGATGCAATCCGCAACCTCTCTGTTTTAGAAGCTTGCAAACAATAATTGAGCACCTCCTTAATTATTGTGATTAAATATGTGGACTGTGTAGCTCTTAAAAAATAGTTTCCATGAGGACAAGCTATGGAAAGAAGTGATCAATTTTCCCCCAGCTAGGGAATGGGGACTCAGAGCCCCTCTGTGCCTGGAGCTGGTGACACTCGTGGGCTGGGGCTGGGCAGGTGGCTCCAGCCTCTCGGAGCTGCCTAGTGCCAGGACGGAAGCTCCTGGATGGGAGAGAGGTGAGGCCGAGGCGAGATCGCTCGGTCACAGCCGCCTCGTGCACAGGGCTGACAGCAGAGACACTGCCCAGATGTTGGGGGCCATGGAGGCAAGTGGGGCTCCTGCAGGACAGGCTGTCCCTCCAACATTCGCTCTGTGTTCTTCCTTGGCTGCAGTCCTGGCTCTGCCTGTGTGTGAGAAAGCACCAGGAGCGAGTTCAGTGACCACGCAGTCCCAGCGGCTCTTGCTGACCTCGTGGTGACGCAGCCACTCAGATAAGGGAAAGAGCCCTGCTGCAAAGGGGATTGTACCAGGGAAGCCGTGGGATGCAGCCTTTCCCTGCGTCTGTTCCCCCAGGGAGCACTGCACGTGTGTCCCTCCGCTGCATCCTCCCCGTGCAGCCGAGTGTGGGCAGCGTTGGGGTGTGTAATGGGCATCACATCAGACAGTTCCTTGGTACCTGCAGGAGTGCTGCCTAGCTGGCTGTGCTTTAAAGTGTTGCCTAATGGAAAACACTTCCAAAGGTTTCCAGACAAAGAGGGAAAAGGGCTGGTAGCTTTAAGTGTAATTAATACCCTGTAGTTATTTAAAAACATTGTTAGAAATGTGTCATTCAGAATGTGTCATTCAGAACTTTCTAGGGCTGGACATGCATCTGGGGATGTAATTAAGTTTTCAACAGTGCCTTTTCATCCCCCTTCTACTTTTTTTTTTTTTTTCCCTTACGTTAGGATCTTGTTTTCCTAAGGAAAAAACAAAACTGAACCCTGCCAGGGAATTTTGTTTTCATACCTCAGTCCCAGCCCTTCTGTCAGCTCGATCTCCCTGTGCTGACATGTCTGTGTCTGTTACAACCACAACAGCACCAGGAGCATTCCTGAGATTTTGGCTCCCTGTGTTTTGAGGTGAGCTGTGCATAAATTCCCTGAACCTGGCCCATCTGTGCGTCTGGAATTGTGTCTTGAGTGCCCATCTGCAGCGTGGGTTTTAATTGTTTGAATGGTCAAATTGGTTGCTGTCTCTCACCTGTGTCTGTGATCTGCTTCAATCTGTAACAACAAATGAGGTTCCTTCCAGACCATGCTGATAGTTTTCTGCTCTCCCTTTATATTTCCAGCAGGATGACTTGATTCCTTGGCAGACCTGCCTAGAGCTGAGGGTCAGATTTACGGCACGTTGCTGACATCAGTGGCTTTCTTTTTTAATGAGCTTTGTCAGAATTCGTTCTTTAGCCATTAAGCGGTGCCAGCGCCGAGTTCATGCATGAGCTGAGCTGAAACCTGCTCGGTGTGAATTAGTGATGAGGGAAAAGGAGGTCAAGGAACGTCTTGTTTCAGGGAACAGCTATAACTGGTGTGTCCAAGGCCTGGAACCAGGGAATGGGCAGAAGAAAACTTAGAAATCATGATGAGGGATGAATTTCCACATCTGTGCTCTGAGGTAGGCCTTGTTCCTCCTCATGCCAGTGGGATGTGCATCAGCACCAAGCAAGGGTGTTCCCATGCAGCCTGAATTTGGGTGGTATTGGGGTGGGCTGAGGAGCTGGAGGATACCAGGGAGATGAGCTGGTGATGTGACATGGTGGCCCACCATGAGAAGGGTCTGTCCTGGGCTTGTGTCGTTGATGAGCCCTGTGCTCCAGAAGGATGCTGTGGGCCAGCATCAATGCCTTTGGAGAGGGCTCTGCTGGGATGATGAGATGGCCATGCAGAAGACATGCCAGAGCAAGTCCCTGACTGTCCCTCCAAGCACTGAGTGTCTGGGTGGGTTGTCCTGAAGAGGCAGAGGGGTTTTACTGCCAAAGACTGGGAATAAAAGGCAATTACTTCACCTGTGGTGATCAGGTGCAACAGGACCTGGGAACAGGGTGGGATGGAGAAAGTAATCCATGGAGTACAGAGCCTCCAGCAAGCCAGCAGCATGTAGATGCGAGGTTCAGGCATGTGGCTCCTGGCTCTGGACTGTGTCAGCCAAGCTGGCAGTGAGGAGTATCTGGGGCAGCTGGGGTTCACTCCAGAGGTCACTTCTTCCTTGGCCAAAATAAATACTTGTGTGATTCTCTGCCCCTATTTCCACTGCCTCTAGCTTCTCTGCATCATCCCTGCTGCTCAGTGCCTGAAGCTCTTTTCCTTGGCTGCTTGTGGAGTAGGACACACTCCAGGGTCTGGTGGGTGGCACAAAGAGACAAAAAAGGGATAAAATCAAGGACAAATTGATAAAAAGGAACATACAGGAAAGCCCTTGGGTGGTGAGGAGGTGCCTTGCTGCTGGCATTTGCACTTCTGAATCCAGCCAGGGCTTTGTATTGATTCCTTTAAAAGCTCTTTCAATTAGTTTTACAATGAGCTCATCTTTCCTGGCACATCCTTGCTCCCTGTTCATTCCATACTGGCCTGGCAGGCATTGTTCACCTCTCTGTAGTCATCCATGTGTAAGCTGGGAACAGCAGCTCTGCTGCTTGTCCCTGGAGAAGAAGAGGTCTTGGCTCCTTGTAGGCACTGTGTGAAGGTGGGATGGATGGAACTGGAGGTGTTTCTGATGGAGCTGCCTGAACTTAGCCAAAACGGGGCCTGTGTGCTCTCTGTGCAGTGGGACTCACACAAAAGCTGTTTTCCTCTGGTCAATAGGTAGGGAAACTTTCCCATGAACAGAGATGGAATTGTGGAAAAGACTGAGTGGTGTGTTGATACATGGTGATGAGCCACTGCTACTCCAGCCAAAAATCCAAAAGGCCTCTTGGAATTGCACTTTTCAGACCACCAGCTGACTGCACACCGCGAGGACAGTAGAAAAAAATTAAAGCCTTGTGTCTGCCTATGGCATTCACAGTGCCTGAGTGAGGCTTCTTAGAAATTTCACATGGCAAGAACTCGGAACTGTGTCTTGAGGGAGCTTGCTTTGTATCATTCATCTTGACCTATGGCTGTACCATAAAATAGGAAATCTTAGAAATCCCAAATCTGGAAATCTGGAGTCCCTGCAGATCTGAAATTCTTAAAGTGCTGCTCCAAAGCTCCCTGAGCAGAGGGTGCTCCCTGGGGAGGTGACACCAGCAGCAGCCTAAGCCTCGCTCTCCCCATGTGTTCGGTTTAAGCTGACTGAGCCAAGGAGTGGGTCCCATGGATCCAACACAGGGGGTTGGTCCTGTCCTCCAGAGGGACTCGTGCCAAGTCTTGGGGATGCTGCAAGGCAGCACCAGTGGTTCAGGGCCAAGGATTCACCCCTGGCTGCAGAGCTCCTGTTTGCTGACACCTCCTGTGCTGGCAGTGAAGTTGTTGGAAACAAAGAGCCAAGAAGCTCGAGGACCTGTCTAGGCAAAACACCTCCTTTTGCTTTAATAATTTTGTTTTTCTCAATTCTACACCCCCATAATAATGTGTCCAGGCCTGTTTCACTGACTAGATCACTCAGAGGATTCATTCTGAGATCCAGATATTTCTAGAACATGATCATGACTCTGTCCCATCCTCTGGAAAAAAGGTAGCGTTGTTTCTCTCTTTCCATGTCACACATGCAAACATGGATTTTGCCAGCTGGGTTTGGGGATGCACTCCCTGCAAAACGCCCAGATCTGTGTGGATTCTTCTCTTCTGTGGCTCAGATGTGTGCTGGGCACGTTTCTGTTCCGGTGCAGTCGGATTCATAAAGCTCCTGTTTTTGCAGCCCCACAGGAATTTGCAGGCTCAGTGGAATCGCTGGGAGCTCCCTGCAGAGGCTGGCTGGGTGTTAGTCCTCTGCATCATTTGCAAGCAGAGGCAAAGGACTGATGCAAGAAAATTTTTCTGCAAAGCTGCCTGCCCTGCTCCAGCTTTTGGCTCCCATCAGCAGCTGCAGTGTGTTAACCACAAGCCAGGGTGCTGCCATTCCTCAGGTAGCTCATTTTCTGGAGATGAGCTCCTTTGTAATATCCAAATACTGTTACAATGGTCCTCTGGGTAGTCTTATTATGAATGTCTGTGTATGTGGGTGCTCGTCTCCTTGAATTTTGTGCTTTATGGTCTAATGGATATTTTTCCAAGTGATGCAGGTTGCTCATTTATTCACAATATGCTAAATTCCTTCATCTGATGTAAACTTAGTGTCTTTTCCTGTTTCAAACCCACCAAATATGCCTTTCTCCTGTGATTCAAAGTTACAGTGTTTCTGTGTTTTTTAAGATGCAATTAATTCACTCTTATAAAATTACATCCTTTATTTGAATCTCTCCAAGAAATCACTGCTTGGGCATGCAGAGGGAGAGAAAAAGCTTGGATTCTGGAGAAGCTGAAAGTTTAATTTAGTAAGGGCAGTTTGGGAGAAGAATGCAAAAAATGCCATGAGCTCTTTTACAAAGGTCTACCCTACATCATAGAAGACTCAAAAGCTCTAAACTCCCATCACCTGGAACTCTCGGGGCAGACTGATACAAAGAAAGCAAAATCAGGGTTCCTCATGCAGTTTCCTGTTACAATAGATGATGAATGACTCAGTTTTTACCTTGAAAAAATGACTGCAAACGTTTTGGGGGTGGCTGGCACATACCCACAGCAAGCTGAGTGGGTGTGTGTCTGCCTGGGAGCAGGGAACATCCCTGGGAAGGTTTTGTGCCACCATGAGGTGGGAGAGGAGGATCTTTGATTCTCAGAGCTGCCGTGAGTGTTTGTGGGTGCCTGCAGTGACATTCTGTGCTCCTCTGCCTGCTGGGCAGCCCTGTCTCCTGCAGCTCAGGGCAGGGGTGTGTTCTGAGTGTAGTTTTCCAGTATTGTTATAACTGCAGTGGAAAACAGGGTGAGGGTTTTTCAGCTGAGAACATGGCCAGGTGCCAAATCTTTTCATCCCGATTACCTTGCAGTTCTCCTCCTTCCACGGAAGTGTTATTCGAACACAGCTTTGCTCAAAGAATGGAGAGGAAAGAAACAAGAGGGAGACAGGAAAAAGGCCCCCTGGGCTCTGCATGGCTTTGCCTGTGATTTGGGACAGGAACACCTCTGAGTTGCAGGTGACTCCAGCTGGATTCATCCTGGTGAGTTGACCATCAGGAGGAGTCCCTGACAAACCAAATGCCTTTGTCTTCAAGAGCCCACATCTAAACAGATTTCCAGAGACCTCTCTTCTTCAGGAGGCCCAAACCAGGTTCAGGCTGGGCTGTAACTGTTGTCAGCGTGTGCAGGGACAGCCTGCTGTCCTGGAGCTCCAGTTCCAACCTCCAAGTGATCCTAAGCTCCAGAAAAGTCTAAATGTTTTCCAAGAAGAAACTTGAGATCATGCCCATCAAACATGAGCTGCCATCTGTAGTGCTCTGTAACACTGATAAAAAGCTTCCCAAGACACATACTTGGAGGGCATTCCCAAATTCAGTTTTTGGATAGTTTTTGCCTTGTCATGTGTGTGATGGGTAGGTGTGGAACATACCTAAGATAGATACCTCTGTGAGCTCTGATGCCCAGCCTGAGCAGGGGAGCACTGCTGCTCCCTGCCTGCTCCTGCACGTCTCTGGAAGAAGGGATGGGAACCACTGCAAGGCCAGGGGTACTGACACCTGCCTCCCGGAGTGCCCCTTTCAGCCCATCCGGAGCAAGGGGAAGTGGTTTCGGGCTGGAGCCAACCCTGGGCATTTTACAAACTGATGTAATGGCTCTGCTCAGGGTGCAGCCTTGTGCTGGACATGGAGCAGGAATCGCTTGGGACCAAGTTTCCCAAGACCTGCTCTCCCAGGGCGTGCACAGACGCGCTGGAGGCAGGCAGAGCGGTTCCTGGCCACCAGCAGATCCTACAGCAGGTGTCAGGGCCGTGGGGAACACCACATGGAGGCTGTTCCCAGGCTGAGGCCTCTCCTTCCACCCGAATCGCAGCGCTTCCGCCGCCACGTCCCGGAGCCTCCAGCAGCCTCCAGGCACAGGAAGTGCAGCAGGTCGTGGGAACTGGCCCGAGGAGCGGAGGCTGAGCTGCCACGGGAGCCAAGAGCAGCGCCCAGCATGCTGCCTCTGCTCCCCTGGGGGAGGAAGCGCGGAACGCCGCGGGGAGCTGCGGTGCGTGGGGCACACACACCTCCAGCTCAGGCACACAGCCCCTCACCGCCCGGCCTCACGTTCCCACCATCGCACCCCACATCGCTCCCCACATGCTCCTCACCAAAGGGTAGGTGCCCAGCACGCCCTTCTCCCTGTTCCCTCCTCAGCCATCACTCCCCCGCCGTGCCCCTGTCTGAGCGGGCACCGGGTGCTGCGTGAAGCTGGGCAGGTTGTTATGCACCAGCTGAAATGCCTCATGTGCCTTTTAGTGTTTTCCTTCTTTTTATGAAGTGAGGAGCCTCCTTTGAACACTAAAACCTCTGAGTGCTTGGGTTAAAGTGTCACTTCTAGCCCTGACAGCATTTTTGTTAAAGCATTTTTAAAACTATTTGCCAATTTTTCCTTTCAGTTGATCCAAAAGGGCTGGGTTTTGTTCTTGTCCTACAGATCTTGCCCAGGACTTGCTGGGGCCATTATCCTGCAGGAAGAGCCCTGGAAACGTGAGTGTGGCAGTGCCCTGTCCTTGTCCCCGAGTGTAGCCTTGCTAGGCTCACTTTCACCAACAGCCCTGTGGGGTTTTTATGGGATATTCAGCTCCATCAGCATCCATAATCATCTTCCAGCTGTTTTCTCCATGCATTTCCAGGTCACTCTCTTGCAGCGGGGATGGATGCATGTGAAGAAGGTGGTTTGTTTGGGACAGGAATGTGGGATTGCTTGGAAGTCAAAGGGAGCAACACCAGAGTGGGGAAGCAATGGCAAGATGCAGACAGAGATTTTCCTGTAGAAATTTCTATTTGTGGCAGTGAAAAAAATTCCAGCCCAAAGCTGTGGTTGCCCTCTTCATTGGTCCTTGGGACACGGGACAATGATCACAGCCTCTGGGAGGTGTGGGGTGGATTTCCAGGCAGTTGCTGGGTTATATTCTGCAGCGTTCCCAGGCTGGTCCATATTTCCCTGGTAGGTGTCAGTTGTTGAGGGTGTCCTGGGATGTGATGGAGTGAATGAGGTGTGAGAGCAATGCTGAGGGGGTTGTACCCCATCTGCCCTGCAGGCGGAGGGGAGCACTGTGGGGTGGCAGGTCCTCGGGACCAAACCCAGGCTTCATCTTCACCCCAAAGCCACCCCGTTCCTGCTGTGCCACATCTCCAGGCAGCCCCTGTCATTGTCATTTGTCACCTCATCCATTACCTGGTCTTTTGTCCCTCCCTTGGTCCTCTGTCCCCTATATTCCCACTAGTGACTGTATTCTCCTCCTTTTTGGGGTTCATATCAACTCCTGTGACTCTGTAGGGCCACAGGTGGCCAGTGTCGGTCAGGAGGGTTCCCAGTCCCAGGAAGGTGACACCAGGAACAGTGCTGTGTCTCAGTGCTGCTAGCAGTGAAAATGGAGAGCTCAGCACACTTAAATCCCAGCTGAATTTTTGGGACTCAAATGTATTTTTCAATGTTTTAATGCCAAACCAGCAGTATAGCCTGCTTTACTCCCCCTGCAGCAAACTCCTGCTGGAGAAGGACAGGAAGCTGAGTGCCCTGCGAGTAACTTGTGTTCCTGTTTTGTGTCTCCCTGCAGTGGTTTCATGCTTTGCCCCAGAGATTTCGGCTCTTGCTCTCTGGCACTGCTCGGGTGAGCGGCAGCAGAGGCTCCCAGCTGAGCTTCCCAGCAGAGGTTTCCTTCCACCACGACAGCTGGGGTCACTCTTTCACAACGAGTGTTTTCCTCCTGAGCTCCAGTTGTGCTTTCCACTAGGACGAGCTCTGAGCATTGCATCCTGTGCTGGCTGGGATTTCAAGCTCCCAGGACTCTTCACTGGACAAATGCAGGGTCAGCAATATCTCTGATTTTAATACTGCAGCCATGCAGGAGTAAGCTTTTTCTGTGGTCTTGGAAGCTTGATAAATTAGTGTTCAAGCTCCCTGGGCTTCTCTGGGTGTGGATTGAGCAAGGGAGCTGGGGTCTGCTCTTCATCTGGCCATTCTTGGCTGTCCCTGGTGGGGAGGGAGTGTTAAGCTCATGGTGTCATTCCCAGATCTGGCATGTGAACACAAGCCATGGCATTTGCTGCAGCCTCCTTAGCACCCCAAACTCTTCATGCTTCCATGAGGGGGAGTGTAAGGTGATGTCAGGACCCTGCTGGGCTTCCTGTGGGGAGGTCTTCTCCCGTGTTTGGTTTTCCCCTCTTCTTGGTGCAAGCAGGGCACCGGCTCACCGAAGCCGTGCCGTGTCTGCCAGCACACGCCCTGCGGCACCCTGCCCGGCCGGAGAGAGGAGCTGATGCCGTGGTGGTGCATGGGGCTGGCTTGTGGGGGACACAACAAGGTCCCCCCGGTGCTGGGCTGAAGGCTGGCAGTCAGGCTGGAGCACCCTCAGGAGGTCCAGCCCCACTGCTGTCCTGTGTGAATGTGACTGCTCCCAGCCCAGCAGCTCATGCACGACCACGTGGGAACGTCCTGTCTTGGGGGAGGAGGTGGGGGAACTGCGGGGGTGGGAGCGAAGCATCACCGGCTGATGGGAACTGATTGTGCTGGGGAGGGTCTGCAGGGCTAAATTTACTGGTGGTGAAAGAGCCAAGATGGCTCTGCCTGATGTATGATGAGCCAAGTGTGCCAGGAGTGTCTGTGGTTCCTGCTGTCATTGGAAAACCCAGGACACCTGATGGGGACAGGAGGATGGGGTGGGAAGCGGGTAGCAGTGACCCAGAGCAGCAACCCCAGCCAGCCCCTTTGCTGATCCTCCTTGGTGGCTCCGTTGTCACTTAAGGAAGAGGAGCTTGGACAATGCCAGGGCTGACTTGGGAAGCAGGTCACCCAAGTGCAGGGTACTTTGCAATTCCAGGATAGTGGCTTTGTGTTATCATGCCAGGGTATGGCTGTGATGGTCCTTGAAGGATGTGCCCAGTGCTGGGAGCCAGCCCCAGCCTGGCACACCAAGGGCGGCTGAGGTGTGTTTGCTGTGTTAACAGCGGGCATGGGGACCAGCCAGGCTTGCTGACACCCTGCTGCCACCTCACAGGGGTCATGGTGACAGCAATGTCCTAGGCCTCGCTGAGTGGCCAATCTCTCGTGTGGCAAGGAGGTGTAAAGGGCCATATTTGCATGTTCAAAAATATTTCCTTCTCCGGCCTTGATCCAAGGTCAGGCTGTATGGAGTTTGGAGCAACCTGGTCTAGTGTAAAGTGTCCCAGCCAGTAGCAGTGGGGTGGAATGAGATGATCTTGAAGGTCCCTTCCAAGCCAAACTGTGATTCTATGATCCTCACATGAGACCAGCCCTTCATGGTGCTCCCTTAGGAAATGGTGCTGGCAGGGAGCCTTTCTCGCTCCTTTTATGTTTCCCTTGGCTCCCTCTTGTGTCAATCCTGGAAATCCCATCCCCTGTCTTTTCCTTTGGCACTTACCTCCCTGGCCCACATTAGGTGATGTCTCACGTGCTGCTGCAGTGTTTATCGCATCTCTTTTCCCACTATCCTGTCCCTGCATCTTGCTTCTTGTGAGGATGTTTACAAGGACACCCAAACATCTTCCAGAGAGACAGCCAGGCTCAGATGTCAAGCCTTGCCACCCTCTCACACCCATCCTTGGAAGTGTTCAAGGCCAGGTTGGACAGGGCTCTGAGCACCCTGGTCTAGTGGAAAGTGTCCCTGCCCATGGCTTTAAGGTCCCTCCCAACCCAAACCAGTCTATGATTCTCCTTGCACCCAGCATGTTGGATTGGCTGTGGCAAACCAGCCTTCTAATAGAGCTGGGCATCTCTCCTTCCCACTGCCTGGGGTTTTCACAGGTGACTTTCCACCAGCCCCTTTGTACCAGGCAGAATCATTCTGTGCTCCTTTCCTGCGTCAGGCAGCAGTCGCCGTGTTATTAATTAACCTGGTTACTCACATAACTGTGGTGCTGGACTCACTGGTGTTTAAACCAGTGAACCTGAGCCTCAATTCACTCCCTTCTCTCTGGTCCGAGGTACTGCAGCTCCAAGGAGGGGGAAGTTTGCACTGTCAGCTGCCCTGGGGAGAGCTGAAATGCAGAGGGCAGCGAGGCATTTGCAGGAGGGGAAGGAACCCCTTGCCTGCTGCAAGCTCTCCAGGGCTGCAGGGTTCTGGGTGTTCCTGAAGCCTGGGCTTGGTTTGGGTCTGAACACGGTCGGCTGTGGGGCCATGCCTCTGCTGCTGCATGTGCCAGCAATGCCGCTGTTCCTTCCACCTCGCCAAGCAGCAGCCAGCCCAAGCAGGGCCTGTTTAATTCAGCAAGTCATAAATTCATAATGCTTATTTACCACACAGTGCCATCAATATTTGATAGCGGCCACCGGCCTGCTGCAGTGTGGCCTGCAGAGGAAGGGGATGGCGCTGGCAAGGGGCTGTGGGGGGCTGGCAGTGGGGCTGGCATGCAGTGGGGCTGCCCAGGTCGGTGTGGTGGTGCCAGGAGATGAGGCTGGAGAGATGTGGGCTCCTCCTCCGCCCCTGCGAACCTGCCAGTGGTGGGTTGAAGCTGCGAAGGCTCTGCAGAGGGATGCGTGGGGGCCGGGCCGGCAGCTGGAGGCTGTCAGGTCGAGGGAGGAATGAAGCAGGGAGCCGGCTGCAGGGGGGGACCTGGCAGTTGGTGGTGAGGAGGGGAATTTGCAGACCTCGGGGGACACAAACGATTTGGTTGTCCCCTGAGTGTCCCAGGATGACCATGGGGACTGCCCTGTATGTGCCACTTGATCCTGGCTTCGCTCGGCAGTGCTTCGGAGATAAGCGCCATGAACTCGGGAAGCCCCTTGACCCCCGACCCCAGCTCACTAATTGACTGTGGGGAGGAGCCCTGCCCTTCGCGGAGGGGTGAGCAGGAAGGAACCTTCTCCCCAAGAGCTGCCGAGGCCTCACGGAGAAGGCGCAAGCGGGGGAGTCTAGCTGTGCAAAGGCAATATTTTGCAGTTCACTCCAAAAGAGCCTCTTCCTGCT
Organism: Erpornis zantholeuca; assembly: GCA_013400515.1. Classification (NCBI taxonomy): domain Eukaryota; kingdom Metazoa; phylum Chordata; class Aves; order Passeriformes; family Timaliidae; genus Erpornis; species Erpornis zantholeuca. The sequence continues at coordinate 128,537 of VZTN01030271.1, read as the reverse complement.
TATGGATCTTGAGTGTTTTGCTCATCGTAAGCAATAGTTGCTGCAGCTGGTGGCTTCCCCCCAGCTCTGCTGGGTATGCCCTGCACTGGGAGTGCTGAGGGTCTTACTTCTTACTCCTTTGCAGGGAGCTTCTCTCTCCTGCCTTCCCTTTGTCTGAGCACCCTCTCTCTTGTGTGCAGAGGGTGATGGAGGGAACCCAGCACGGCTGTACCCCTGGAAACCCTGGGCTCACCTGGGAGCCATCCCAACTTCCCACTGAGTAGCCGCAGTGGCACGGGGACGGAGTGTGGATTGGGTGGCCAGCAGTGCTTGATGGGATGTGGTGGCTCCAGCTGGACATAAGGCTGCAGGTTGCCATCACAGAGGGGCGGAGCTGAGGCTGCTCAGAGGTGCCTGGTGGAGCTGGTGCCTTCCCTGGCATCACTCAGCAATCCCCGAGCGCCTGGGCTGTGGCATGCAGCCGATAAGGTGGCCCTCAGCCCCTGGAGCTGCAGTGCACCTACTCGCTGAGTGGTGCTCCACTCTCCCCGCTGTGCTGAGACAAGCCAGGCCAGCCTGAGTGACAGGTCTCCCCTTTTACGGTAGCTTTTATCTGTCTCTGGGGAACGCGGCCCCCGTGCTGGCTGAGTCTGTGGCGGCAGTGCCGACAGCCATGCTGCCTTCCCTCCTGCTATCCCAAAGTTTCCCACCAGCCAGCCACGTCCCTGCTCTGCTGGCTCCCGGACCTGCTGCTGCCATTCCCAGGGGATGTAGCAGGAGTTAAAACCCCTTCCCAGCACACGGGAGTCCTGCCCTGTGCTGACTCCACTGGGAGCAAGGAGGGCATGTGTCCGATGGTGGCTTGCAGCTCTGTGCCAGATAGGGGACAGCAGGGCGCCAGCACATCCTTTGGCAGTGCATCCCAAACCCCACAGCCTTTACTCTACCCCAGGGGCTCTCCTGGCTCAGACCTGAGCTTTTCACCCAGATTGTGACTCCCCACACTCCCCTGGTCATTGCAAAACCGGCACCAGTGGGGCTGCTCTCGGGGCTGTGGCTTAGGGGATTTGGGAGAGTGGCAGATATGGGCAGCTCTGCTTTAATTTACAGTGACAAGTGTTTAGCCTTCTGCAGAGCCCACACTTCACTGTCCATGTAGTCAAATCCCTTCTCATACAGCTTGGAAAGGACCAGATTGTGTGGACTGGGGTGAGGAGAGGGATTTCCCATGATGGAATGAATGTCCTCTGTATCAGCTGCTATCACCTTCCCCCTATGGCGAGCCCAGCATGTGGGGGTGACAGTGTGGGAGCACAGTGACCACGCTGCTTGGAGGGGATGAGCAAGATGAGGGGAGCTGGGAGGAACTGGGAAGATGGGATCTGCCTTGGCACTTGCCAGGTAGCCACTCTGCAGTGACATGTGATATGTAATGGATGGCTGTCATGGATATCTGTGTGGGAACAAGCCCTCACTGCTGCTGCATCCCTGGGTGCAGAGCAGGAGGACATGGGACACCTCCAGAAGTATCCTCCTTGTCCAGCAGGCTGCTCCCAGTTGATCCTCAGCAGCATCCCTGCCAGAGCACACCATGGCCACTGTGGTGACTGGGTGGCTGTTTGTTGGAATGCTCATTTGGCTCCCACTCCTCCTTTGGATACCCATTCCTCTGAAATATTCATCAGTGCTCCATGGGAGACACTGAATTGCTTTAAGCCTCTCTGAATATTTCATCCCCCACCCTATCACTGCTGGGGCTGGTGGTATCCTGGCCTCAGTTCCATCTGAGACAAGCTCCAAAGAAAGTCAGGTTAGTGTCCCACGAGCCTGCCTGTTAACTGGGGCCACGACACCAGCCTGCCACACCACATAGCTCCTTGTCCTCCTTGTCACTGTCTCCATGACACCTCCCAAATGCAATGTTTTTCACACACGCTGATCTCACAAGCCACTCTTGGTGTTCAAGGGTCTGACATTGGTTGATCCAATCATGGCTCCTTGGGGATCAGAGAGGTCCAGGAATGGGCGAGGTCACCAGGGTTAGGGATTAGCAGATGATACATGTGCTAATCGTGGGTGCAGAACTTCAGGGTGTAGGATGGGCAGGAGGAACAGGAATTATGTGGGATACAAGCATTAGCAGTGATGCAGGGAAAGGCCTAGCAAAGGGTGCCAGGCTTGGCACAACAGTTCAGCCTTTCAGCAGTCGACCCTTGCTGCTGAGTGTGTTGAGGCACCCGAGTTACTCATTATTCTGATTAATTCGTCAGCAGTTTTGACCAAATAAGTCAAGAAAGTGGAAAAATATCTGAAGAGCTTCTTGCCCCTTGCTGTCCTGCCTGGGGTGGGGCTGGGAGCTCTCCCTGTGGTGCCAAGGCCAGTTGCTGGCCCCTCAGCTGGTTTTACTGGGCTTAAGGATGGAGGGAAACTGAGGTTACCCACCCTGGGGATGCAGTGAAACATGTCTGGCCCCATCCCACTGCCTCACCCCACTCCTTGGGGGGCTCCTTCTCCAACCCCTGCTCTAGGAGTTAAAACCTTCCCTTCGGCCTGGCGTTGCTCATGGAAAGTTTATATATAGCCTTTTGTTTTTGCCAGCGTCCCCCTTGAGTTTAAATAGCTGTTCCCCGTCCCTGATGTTGACCCCGGATGTATTTATAGAGAGCAATCAGATCTGTGCTCAGCACTGAGCAAACCAAGCTCATGTCAGTCCCCTGAGGGAGGCTCTTCCATCAGTGTGGCCTCATGCTGAGCCTTGCCCTGAGGAGGAGGCCTCGAGAGCTGGCAGGGGCTGCCCAGAGGGTGCAGAGTTGGGGCTACCCCAGGCTGTGCATGGCTTCCTTTGGGATGATTGTGCCCATTCTGACTGCGGAGCAGCTTTTTGGATTGCCATCGCTAGGGTTCAGAGTGTTGTGAGAGCAGTGCCGTTTCTCCTCTGAGACTGTTTCACGCTGTGGAGGTGAACCATGTCGCCGGTGCCACAGGCCATGCGGAGTCAGGGCTGAGAGGATGGTTTAACTCCCCAGGGTTAAACGCGAGGCTTCTGCCACCTCCCCTGCAGCCAGCCAGCTCCCCCCGCGGGTGCCAGCTCCGCTCCCACCCCGGAGGTCCGTGCTGCTGGGCGGCCTCCCCTCCAACTTCAGCTCTTGACTATTTAAGGCAAATCTCCTCGCCGGACTTTTAAACAAAACCCGGGCTCCTCTCGCTCTCCTCGTTTTAAATAACTCTGGCGTAAACAGAATGAGGCATAACACTATAAATCAGGCATTCCAGGGATCTGCCTGGCAGGCTGCATGCAGGGGCTCACCAGGCCCCTGAGCTTCCCCAGGAGCTCTTTTTGGGGCCTGGGGGGAGTGATAAGAGGGCAAGAGGGGCTCTGGTGGGGCAGGCGTTCCCAAGGAGACTAATGCAATTACAGGCCGCCAGCCTTTGGGGTAAAATAATTAAGGTTGCAAAATCGTTTCCATCACAGCCCCTTGCTTGTTGTTCCCCACCGAGGCTGGAATTTTCCAAGCTGTATTCCTTGCATGAAAATTAATTTTTCCAGGGAAGTTTGCACTAGTGATGGTCAGTGATGCAACGGGGGTTTCATAGGGATCTGGGGGGAAATGCCTAGACTGCAGGTGAGAGTCTGGCATGCTCCTTGCAGGAACATGGGCACTTTGCACCACAGCTTGTCCCATCAGCCAGAGGGATCAGCTCTGGAAAATCGGCCCTTGTGCCGTCAGTCCTCGGTGTTTACGCACTGTGGTCAAAGCAGGACAGAAATAATTACAGCTCGTCTCAGGGACCAGTGCTTCCCATGATAAAACTCTTTGTTTTCCCTGGTTTTAGGGCTTTGCCAAACTTCCATCACGGGCTGAATCTTTCAGGCTGGGCGTCCAACATACACCAAGTCATCTAAACAACCAAGTTTAAACAAGTCCAGTCTAGCTGGGCTTGAAAACTGGGAAGATGTATTGCGTTGGTTTGCTGCCAAGGCTGGAAACTCCAAGGGGTGAGACTCGGGGTGCCCTGAGGATGGAGATGGGCCACTAACTGTGCCCACTGGGAACTCTGGGCTGTGCCCAAGCTGAGGAGTCCGTGAAAACCCTGCAAGTGGTGCAGGAGCCTTGGATGTGGTGCATCCCCCATGTGGGAACAGCACCAGGAAGGGTGCTGCTGTGGCACATTGGCTTTCATTGTACCCTCAGCTCCAGGAGGGCAGCAGGGACAGTGGAGCTGTGCTGCCATCCCTGGCCTGCCCCAGCGCTGCCCTCCATCTTCCCTTCTCTGCCCAAAGACAAGCGGGATGGATGGAGCAGCCTCTTGCAAGGCAATGCTTCATTTAGCTCTCATCGTCCCCTGACTTGCTAATCCCTCTCGTTATTCACATGACTGAGGAGCAGCCCTCAGAGTTCTGGCAGCAGCTTTTACACAGCAGGTTGCACCCTTGGATGGGCAGTGTCATCTCCAGGAGGAAAGCATGGGTCCTGCTTGGCCCGAGGGGTTGGGAGGCTGCAGTCAGCAGGAAGTCTCCTCTGTGCCACATCCATGCTGGGATCTCCCCCATGCTGGGCAGTATCACACAGGGTGTCTAACAAAGGGGATGTCCCAGGCTGTCCTCCACAGTGCTCAGCACCTGGAGAACGGGAAGGAGGAGGAAGGAAGCTTCAAGGAGATTTCTTCCCGACCCTCGTGGGCACCTATGGACGCACACCCTGGGGTGGATGTGCAGAGGGCTGCCTGAGAGGATCCCATGGGAGCTGGGAGTGTCCTGGGGAAGGACATGATAAATGAGCTGATAAAAGGCTTTTCCAAGCTTGCAGCTGCCACAGAGAAAGTGCCACATCCAGGCTGGAGCGATGCTCATCCCATACACCCTCTCTTGCTCTCTGGCATGCTCCAGCAGGCTTTGGGCCTCACGGTGCATCCCGGGCCGGTGCCGGCAGCAGGGGAGCTGAGCCGTGCCGCGTGTGGCGGGATCACTCGCTTGGGTTTTGGACAATCTGTTTTCCAAGTCAGAAGGTCATGTGTATGTTGGTCATGTTGCCAAGGATTCCTCCACAACAAGTCCTTTTGTTTTGTTTGACAAGGTCTCCAGTGTGCAGAGGGGTTGGACATTAATAACCTCGGTGAAAATGGGACGCCTTTCTTTCGGGGAGTTCGGGTTGGTGCGTTCTGCTGTGACCAGGGGATGTATCCCATGGCATGGCTCAAAGCTGCCCACCTCCTTCCTTACAGAGGTGGCTCTCTTTGGCTGTCCAGATACTTAATGGCAAACTTTGGGAGCATTTCTCCCCTCCATATGATCCACAATGTCTGTTAATTAGGGATGAAGATGATGTAGCAGAGGATGAGGCCTGCAGAGCCCTGCTGATGGTCAGAGGTGGCTCTGGAGAGCAGGATTGGACATGGTCCTCTACTTGGTAGCACCTGGCTGAGGGATCCAAAGCTGGATCTGCTGAGGGGCCTGGGCCAGTTCCTGGGGGTAGGACCACACATGAGGGCTCAGGACACCAATAACACTTGATTGTGTCTTAGTACTGCAGGTCAAGCCACATCTTGTCCCTGCTGCTCCACATCCCTGTTGGCACTGGAGTCGATGCTCTCACTGAGCACCTGGTCAAAACCTCACTCAAACAGCTGCAGGGAGGGCAGGGAAGGGGCAGGATCTGGCTGGGCAGGGCTTGCCAGAGGTGCTGTGCCTCCTCCCTGCTGCTGGGACAGGTCTGGAGACCCACTGGTGCCACTTTGTTAATGTTGAGTGCCAGGCGCCAGAGCAGAGCTGTGCCTGCTGACAGCGATGGTGATAGTGGGGCTGGGAAGCCTTGAGCCTGTTCCTTGGCCAGTAGGGCTATTCCTGACATGGCTCCAGTGAGGAGGGACAGATTCAACTACAGAAATCCCTCCATTACAGCTGGATGGGACCACAGCAACCTGGGCAGCTCCCAGCTCCTCTGATGGGGATGAGGCAATGGAATGATCCTGTTGTTGGTGAGGTCCAGCTGCACTATGAGAATTTTAGCCCACAAGACCACCATGGTGGTGGCTTCAGCTGCTCTCACAGCTGAATGATGGAGCTGCAGGGGATGGACACAGAGGGAGAGCCCTGATGCTCCAACATGTTGGCCAGGTCTGGGCACATCTTCTGGACCTGGAGCTGGGACAGCCTGTACCCCACACCTCAAAAAGTCCTCGTTAATGATCAGCCACGGATGCCCCTTGGGCAGCAGTTCAGTGCAGGAGTGCTAGAGCCAGGTGTGTTGCCATCCCATGCAGAAGGCTGAGCTGGCTTTGGGGTTTTTAGTTAACAAATTCTCTATAAAGCATTCCCCCTGGTTCATTCCCTCATATTTAATATGCCTGGCAGTGCGAATGACACATTAATTATGAAACTAAAGAGATAACAGTGCACCGTTTCAGTGCTGCACAAGTATTGCCCTCTTTCTTCTCTGTATTTCATCTTCTAGGCAAAAAAAGTATGAGTTTTGGGGAAGACTAAAGTCCTGTTTTCATTTCCTAGGTGACTAAGTGACAAATCCCTCCATGCAGCCATGCTTTTTCCACCAGATCACCAGCAATGCTGCATCTGCAACCCATCAGAGAAGGCGTTTGGGTTTATTGTTCCCCCTCCTGGCTCCAAGCAGGCTTTTCTCTTTGGTGCTATCTTTTTATTCAAATAGTGTAAACACAAGCTCTCCTCACCCGTTTTTGGTGGGAAGCCCACTTGGTGGGTTCACGTCATGGGACACCGCAGCGTCCGCGGCGCTCGGCTGGGGCGGCGCTGCCAGGAGCTGCTCCGAAATGCCCATAAAAGCAGCTCTGCAGCGATCTGCTGCGTCTGAGCAAACATTTGCGCACACCTCCGAGCCCTTGTCTCTCTCAGTTAGCTTCAGCTTGTCCTCCTGGGGGAAGGCGGAGCCGGAGGAGACTAGCGGTGACGTACAGAAAGGAATTAAAGTTTGAAAATGCTCACCGCCGTCCTCAAAGCAGCTACTCCAGGCATGTGATGCTGGATGAGCCCTGCAATTCCACTGCTGCTTGTCTGCCCTGCACCCACTGGGCCACTTGAAGTGCTGCACACCTCCCAGGATGGGGCTAACTGCATCCTGTGATTCAGTACCCAAATATCTGTGGCCTCTGGTACCAATTTTCCTGCCACACCTTTTATCCTCTGCCCTTTGTGGTGCTTAGGGCCATTGTAGCCACATGGCATTTAGTCCAATGGAAGGACCAAATCCATGGAAGAGGTTGGTAGCTCTTCAGCTTGGCCTTGAACAAGTGCCATCTGTGCTGTTTTGAGACAGACAGACCAAAAGAGGCTGCAGGGTGGGAGGAATGGCTGGGTAGCCTCTGTGTCAGGCAGAGATGCAGAGTGGGAGAGGGGGAAGCACAGAAGGTGCTGGTGAGGGGTCAGCAAGGAACTGGGCTGGGTTAGTCTGGCCAAAAGAGGTTGAACAGGGGTCTACTTGCAGCTTACACCTCCCTAGAGGGGTAGTTATGAAGATGGTGGAGTTACACTTTCCTTGATAGCGGCAGCAGATGCTGTAACGTGGGGCAGCAGCCACACATGGTGGCTTGAGAGGGTCAGGATAGGTGTTAGGGAAGACTTCTTTCCTGCTGGATGGTGCAGCCTTGGGATGGACACCTGGAGAGGTGGGGTTGGTCCCTCCTTAGGGGTTTTCAAGGCAGGACTAACCTGACCCAGTGCTAGTGACAGTCCTGCAGGATGTTGGATGGGAGAGTTCTGAGGTCCCTTCCCACCTTTGCTATAACAAGTCGCCAGATGTTTGGATGCTGATCTGTATACCAAAACCAGCCCCAAAGCCTTTGCCTGCCTGTGGCCAGCAGGTTCTCTGAGAACTCATCTGAGGCCCTGTAAAGAGTCTTTGGTGACACCAGTCTGTCACTGGCCTGAGCAGGGACAGGGTGTCATTGGTCTCACTGCTTGCTTGGAAGCCAGGGTTCCTCCATGTCCCATGGCTGGTGGCCTCTTTTCAGCCAGCATAGCAAATCCCAGTCCAGAATAATTGACCAGAAAGACTAAGAGCATGAGTCAAGAGCTGGAATGGGTGGAGGATGGAGGAAAGCAGCAGAGCGGTCTGGGGAGATGTGGGACCTCCTGGACAAGGACAGGAGGAGGAGGAGAAATTGGTGCCAGTGGCAAGCAGAGGAAATCCTCCCTTCTCTGTACCTCAGAAATGTTGGAAGTGGCATGGGAGCATCCTCTCTGCCCTGGGACAACTGCCAAGGCTCAGTTGTTGTCCCAGATAAGCACCGAGAAACAGCAAAAACAATCCAGCACCTCAGCCAGTGTGGCACTGCCTGTGATGGGCCTGGCAGGAACAGGGGCCTAAAGTACCCCCTGTGACAACCACTAGTGATGCCCAAAATAACATTCATCACCTCTCTACAGGTGGGTGAAGGAGGTCTGGGATCCCAGAATGGGCAGGATACAGGAGCTCAGCTGAAGAGAGACATTCCTCGTTATCACCTTAATCAGAGTCCTGAGCTGGTCACCTGCTTGTTCAGGAGTGAGAAAGAGCCCTTGGATAACGCAAAGCTGAGAAACTGCATGAAAACACAAGACTGTCCACAGCTGGCTGTCATTTCAAGTCCCACTTTGATGTCTCAGCTGATTCCAAGCTGTTTCTATCTCAAGTACTTTGTCCACCCCCTTTCTAGGACCTGCTTGTTGGTTATGAACACCTCACAGCTTTTACTCCTTTTCCATGGTGAGGCTCTGCAGTTCCCATAGTTTGCAGGCAGGACAGCATGGTTGGAGGACATTGTCACAGGGTTCACTATCAGCTTGTCCACCCTGATGAGGAATGGATGTGGGAGAGGTAAGTGGAGGCTGGATGGGTCAGAGCATCACCTCTGCTCTTCTAACCATCACATCTTGGTGGACATGGTAGGGCAAGGACAAGGCTCTGGTGCAGCTCTTGGCCAGACTGCACAGCCAGATGCTGTTGAGGGGAAGATACTTTAGGAGGAAAAGTGTTGGTATAAAAATACATCACTGTAAAACATGGGTAAGCAAGGCCCAAAACGAAATGTTGCCTGGTCCTGCACCAGATCACCTGGTGTGGCCTCGGATTGCACACTTAAAGCTGAGCATCTCCACGTGGAAGTAGAATCCTCAGCCAAAATCTCTGCAGAGACATCACCATTTTCTGGTGGACTGGCTCACCTGCACAAGCTGGTAGCAGTGATGGCTTCATTTGTCCCACCTTCTGTCCATCCTTTTAAGTTCCTAGGGGAAGAAAACATCCCCTCTCTGTGCAACTGGTTGGGCCATCAAGGGCTCCATGTGTTGAAGCACACGCTGCAGTGCTTTGGGAGAGGAGAGGCTGCCTGGATGTGATGTTTATGAAAATATCAAAAGGACAATGAGCCATGAGATACTGGGATGTAGGGATGCTGCCACCACACACAGCTCTGAAGGGGTGGGTGTGCAAGGAGGATACTTATCTCCAGCCCAATGCCATGGATTTGCCTACAAAATAAACCACAGGTTGTGGCCATCAGTGGTGGCAGTGACATGGTGGACCCACTGTTATTGCCCCAGAGTGATATTGCCCCAGAAACTTTTCTGCTTGTGGCCAGGGTTTCCTGCTCTGGCAGAGGCAGAATGTCTCCTCTGCATCTGTGTGCAGCACGACTTCCTTGGGGGTCTGATGAAAACCCGCTGCTGCTCCTGACTTCCACCCTTTTGTGCCTTCCTCCATTTGCCTCAGGCTCCGCACTCAAAGTCTGTAGAAAGTGAAACACCAAACCTAGGCAGAGAAGGTGCTGTGAGGTTATGCTGGTTTTTGCTCAATTAGCACAGGAAGCAAATATTCCTGGTCCTTGTCAGGGTGGGCTTGCTTGGAGTCTTTGAGGAATGGCAGGCACCACTGTTCCTGGGAGTTATTCCTGCACAACCTTATGGGGCTGTCCCAAAGTTTGGGTGAAGGGCAGCATCCCTGAAGACCGGATAAAGTCCTCTGGATCTGTGTGTGCTGAACTCCATGTGTGGACTGGGGGGACTCTTGCTGTGGTGCTCAGAGCTGGTGTGTGAAGCGTCTCTCCAAAAGCCTTCCGTAGGGTAGCATTTTAAATAAAATTGGGGTTTTTTTAGTCAAAAAGCAGTTTTCTCCCCTCATGCAGGACCTGGCAGGGATCAGGCCCCCTGGTTTAGCTTTGGAAAAAGCAGTGGTCGCTTTGCCGCTGTCTGTGTGAGGACTCTGTACACAAACCCTCTGTGCTACATGCAAACAGCTGCTGCTGCTAAAAGCCATAACCTAGAAAGTGGGGAAACATAAAACTGATGCTCCCAGGAGGATTTTTCATCCCCTACAACACACCTCCTGTGATGGAATTACTTGGACCCACACGCACTTGGCTGTGGCACCACCTCGGTGATGGTGTTTCCCGTATTGCCTCTCTGGTGCCAGACTTGGAGTGCCGTGGGTTGTGTTGGATGATGCTTATGCAGGGGGATGGCTGAGTTTAGGGTTACGTTTTTACAGGGAGCCTCTGTGTAGCCAGGTGGCAAATGGAGTCAGAGGTTGGGGCTTGAACGGGGCAGTGGACCCAGGTGTGGTGGGAAATCAGCTGTGGTTACCCCCAGCCAGGCTCACACCTCTTCACAACATGCACATGAGCAAAACGTGAGCTCCTGCTGGAAGGAAACGGTCACTCAGAGCAAGGTGTGGGCTCTGTTTGACTCTGAAGTGCCATTCAGTGCCATGGGGACAGCACAGGTGTCTCCAGACAGGGCCAGTGTGGGAGAGGGAACACACATGGCTTTTGCGGTGTGGGGGGGCTGTGGGACCTCGAGGGCAGGGCACAGCTGATGTTTCCCCTCCTTCACCTGGCCTCAGTGCTGGGGAAGAAGCACAGACTGGGCATAAGACATGCTGGTTGAAATAACAGGACTCGGATCCCTGGACATCTCCCACTTGTCAGGTTGAAGCTCGTGGGGTTTTACACCTTTGTCTCACAGAGGGACCAACCACTGTGGGATGCAGTGTGCGGGAATAGGCTACATATTCCATTTTCTGCTCATGTTATCCAGCTGCGGGCTGTGCTTTAGGATGTGGCCAACTGGGCACCCTTGTGGGCAGGAAGAAAGGAAAGGAGATGGATCATGAGGATGGTGAGGCCCTGGCTCAGGTTGCCCAGAAAAGTTATGGCTGCTCCATCCCTGGAAGTGTCCAAGGCCAGGCTGGATGGGGCTTGTAGCAACCTGGTCTAATGGAACGTGTCCCTGCCCTTGACAGGGGGTTTGAACGAGATGAAATTTAAGGTCCCTTCCCACCCAAACCATTATGGGATTCCATGATTCTATTCCTCAACCCTGCTCCTCCTCCCAGGCCCAAAAACCAGGGCTTTGCACGGGCACACGTCGATGCCCGTGAGGATGGATGTGGGGCTGCCCTGGCAGGAGGAACCACGCTTTTGTCACCAAGGCACCGGGGATGCTGTCGGGGCAGATGTGGGGCTGCTCTCCTGAAGCTCAGGGCCGCTCTCCTGGAGTTGTAGGATCCCTGCCCTGAGCTCTCAGGGCTGCTGTTTTCGGGACTCGGGGCTCTCATCGGGGGTCACAAAAGTGCCGTCCCGGGGCTCTCGGACCCGCGCGGGGCTGAGCCACGTCTCCCCGCCCCGGGGATGCGCGGAGGGAAGGGCCCGGCCCCACCGCGGGCTCAGAGCTTGGCGGGCCCTTTAAGAAAGTCGAAACCCGAAAGTTCATCAAAGTTGACAAAGTTTTTCGTGGAAAGGAGGGGAAAAAAATAATTAAAATAACTCGAGCCCAACAACAAAAAAACCTCCCCGCGGTCCCGCGGGGCCGTGCCGGGCCGGGATTGGCGGCGGCTGCGGC
>VZTN01030271.1:85346-116648 GCA_013400515.1 Erpornis zantholeuca | reverse complement strand
ACCGCCCCTCACCGCCCCCGCGCACCGGCACCGCACCGGCACCAGCACCCCGGCTCGGCCCCGCGGAGCTCCGGAGCAGTCGGCACCACTCCCCGCCCCGGCACCCCACCATGAGCAACCTCAACAAGGACACCGAGCACACCAACGGCGGCGGCACCGTCGAGGAGGAGGTGGGCGCCGGGCTGGGGATCGGAGATGGGGTACCGGGGCGGCGGCGAGCTGGGAGCGGCGCCGGCACTAGGACACCGGGGTGCCTGGGGATCCGGGACGGGCTTGGGGCTGGGTCGCGACGGCAGCGGAGAACTGGGAGCGGCGGCGGGACCACGGACGGGGCGGTGAGAACGGAGCGCCAGCGTATCGGGGGACGGTGGATAGAGCGCGGCGGCGTCGGGGAACCGGGGCTGGAGTATCGGGGATGGAGCAGAGCGGCATAGGGAACCGCGGAGGCGGCACCGGGGCGTCGGGGACAGCCGGGCAGGAGCGCAGCGCCTTGTTTGGGGAATAGAAGACCTGGCGTCAGGGCTGGACCCCCGGGTCGTCGGGGAACCGGAGCCCAGATGCCGAGGCTGCCGCGGGCTGGAAAACTGGGGCCCGACTGTGGGAGCGAGAGCACGGAGGTGTCGGGGAGCCGGCGCTGGAGTCGCCGGGCCGTCTCGAGAAGGGGCTGGGCAGGGCGAGTCCCCTGCTCAGCCCAGTGTCCCTGTAGCCCTGCGGAGCAGGGGGCTGGCAGGTCCCTGCTCCGTCCAGCGCAGCTGATGTCCGTGCGCATGGTTTCCTGTTGCCGAGTCCCTGTAGCTGGAGGGCTCCTGGATCCAGCACCGTTCTGCCCCCCACCTTCTGGGCGGCAAGGGACCCACTTGGACAATAGTGGAGGAGCCCCTGTCCTGCTCCCTGTGTGCTGGCAGCCTGGCTGGGGCTCGAGGGCTGTGAGCTGACCTGCCGGCAGCCCCTTCCCCCAGATGCCACTGCAAGCCAGACCTTGAATGCTGCTGGGCTCAGGACCGGGAAGGACAGTAAGGGTGGGTTGTCTGTAGCCACATGCCAGAGCCGAGCTTGAAGCCCTCCACATTTGCACTTTGGCTGTTGGAGCCATTGGCCGATGCCATCGCTGCACCCCTTGAGCAGGTATGGGCATAGTGGGTTACCGGCTGCCCTCCATTTTGGAGAGGGCTCTGGAAAATGCCCGGCCTTGGAAACGTTTTGCTGCAGTCCTCCGCGCCTGGCCCTCAGGACTGGGGAGGTGCTCAGTCCCCTCCCCTTGCTGTCCTCCGTGCGCTCGCGCCGCCGCAACATGGCGCCTGGCTTGCTCCACCACCCACCGGGGCCGCGGGGCCTGTGCCCCAGCTGACGCGGGGCCATCGTGTCCCCTGGGCTTCAGCCCCGCCGAGGGTGACCTGAGTGATGGGCTGGAATGGATTGGCAGGTGGTGGCTTTAGCAATTCTGTCCCCAGCGTGGAGCAGGGCGTAGATGATGCGATGGTGCAATGGGATGTGGATGCTGCTGGTGGGATGTCCCAGCGTCACTGGGTGGCACTGGGGTGGGTGGGCTGAGAGCCAGAGCACCTGGGGCCCTGTGCCACTCCCGGTGGAGGGAGGTTCTGTGCCTGGGGGTTTCGCAGGCTGTGCCCGCGTGCGCAGAGGACTCAATGCGGCTCCTCGATCCAATTATTCGCTGGCCTGCAAAGCTCCCTGAGGTTGATGTCACTTGGTGCATCCCATCCCAGTGGCATTGTCCCAGCTGGGCTGGTGCCTCACAGGTGGTGGTTGGGTGAGCTCCTGGTGCTGGGGCAGAGCTGGTCTGTTCCCACTGCTGGGTGGTTGTTTGGCAAAGTGGGTGTTGGAACATTTCAGGAGCCTGGAAATCCTCACCCTCTGGAGAGGCTGGTCCTCTCAGGAGTGGAGCTTGAAGGCTGGAAAACTGAGTTAAACATGGCATCCCTGAGCAGTGGGCAGGGGTTGAACAGAAGCAGCTCCTGCTCTCCACTGTGCAGCCTCCAGGAACATGTGAAGAGGGGGATGGTCTATCCACCTCGTTGGATGGTCTGTGGCCTCGCTGGCTGTGTCTGTTACCCTGCACCCAGGGCTGCAGCAAAGCACCCAGCACCTTTGTTAAGATGGGACTGGTGGGGGGTTAATGTCCCAATCTCTGGTGTGATTGCTGTTGGAAAGTCCTCTCCACCAGAATCCAAGAGAAATAATGCTGTGGCTGGTGAGCTCAGTTTAGGCTCCATGGTGGCTACCCTGAGCCTACTCTTAATGCTTGTTTTTCCAGTACCTCCTCCTGGCTGACCAGGAGCTGTTCCTCACTGCAGAAGCTAATGGAGGTATAAGGAGTGACCTTGTGTTCAGGATCCCAGCATGGTCTGGGGGCCCAAATTCTTGCCCAGGCCTCCCCTTGATAGAGAGTGATAAACACATTCAGTGCAAAGTGGAATCCTTCAGTCCCAACATTTGCAGGAGGGTGTGCTGGAATATTTTCCCACACTGCGCGGATAACACTGCCAGATCCTGGCGCTGCAGACACTCCTCCATCCCCCCTGCCGTGTGCCTCCTTTGCTGCCTCCCTGAGCATTCACAGAAGGGCACCGTGTGCCCCAGATAGAGCGGGGCAAAGCTCCCAAATTCAGCCTTTCCCTTTATCTTATCTGCGAGCCCCTGGATCTTGCAGCCGCTTCCTGGCCGGTGACATGCGGAGGACGGGAATGCCTCTCTCTCCTCTCGAGGTCGTTAACGGGAATGTTAAACAAACAGGGCCTAATGTCAGTCCCTGCTGTTCCTCACCAGACACCTCCCCAAACGTGATCCCTCCCCACTTGCTGCTATCTTCTGTTTAGTTTTCCAGGCAGCCGCCAATCTGCGTGGCAGCATCTGTCCTGGCAGTCCCGAGGGGGAGCGTGGGACGGGCAGCTGCCTAGGTGCTGCACTCCCACTCCTGGCAGGCAGAGCTTTTTCCGGCAGCTGGAGGAGCTTTCGTGCTTCCCGTGGACGCTGTGTGTTGTGTCCGTGGCTGAATTGCAATAAAACCCTGGGTGTTCACCCTGCTTTCTGGAGCGCCTGATTGAGACGTTGGTTCTACTCTAGAAATTTGTCCTTGCTCTCCTGGGAAGTCACTGGGAAGCTGTCGGTCTACCAGGAGCAGGAGAACTCTGGAGCTGGTTGTGTAGGTGCCCAAACCAGCTGCTGAAGTCTGTTGTAATCCTGTGTGTCCTCTTGGCTGGTCTCAAGGGCCTGTTTGCACTCTGTGGGTGGTGGCTGCTGCTCTTGAGGTAGAGCTTGGGCATCCTGGACCGCTGAAGGCAGAAAGCATCAAATGTGAGGTTGTGCTGGGAGAGCCCAGGTGAGGACCTGGCTAAGCTCTGCCAGAGAGGATCATCTTTGGAAGAAATACTTCCATGTGATAGGATGAAGCCTGGCACAGGTTGCCCACAGCAGCTGAGGCTGTCCTATCCCTGGAAATGTTCAATGCCAGGTTGATGGGGCTTGCAGCAGCCTGGTCTAGTGGAAGGTGTCCCTGCCCATGGCAGGGGCTTGAATGAGATGGGTCTTTAAGGCCCCTTTTAATCCAAACTGTTCTTTAGTTCTGTGATCTTCCTTGTTGGTCCATGGAAGGCTGTGGGCTAGAAAACTCTTGTGTTGGGGAGGCAAGAAGGCTCTTGGCTTCTAGACAACCTCCTCAGTAGCAAGTCCTTCATCTCTTTTTCCTTAGCTGCTGCACTCTAGGGCTGCTGGAACTGCCTGGGAATGCTGCTGGTGAGTGGGCTGTGTTATGTGCTGGATGTCTGTAGCACTTCATGGATTGGTGCCAGGCATCTCTTGACTTTAGTAATCTCTGCTTGAGTGGACCTAGATACCTCGTGCATGTGTGGATTCCAGCTCTATGGCTGCAAACAAATAAGGTTAGTGTAAGCTCTGGAGTCAAATGTCTCCTCCAATGCTGCTCTTTGCTATGAGGAACATGAGGCTATAGTAACTACAGTCACCACTCACTAATCCTCTTGCACTTGGCCTGGCTGAAGCAGGATGGTGCCTCCGAGCTGTTTGCATGCACCCTAAAAGTCCCCTAAGTGTTAGACGTAGCTTTCTGTTAGTGACAGATTGTTGGCTGAGCAGACACCCTGGAGTCACCATGCACACAGAGGTTCTGGGAACTGGTGTGTTCCCAGACATCCTCTTGGTCTTGAGCACTGAGTTGCTCTGACAGGAGGAGGGATGTGGGGATCTTTCTGTTATCTCCTTGTGTCCTGGTGCCTGTGAATACCCTCTGAATGGAGCATCCTTCTCCTTTCTCACTCTTTCAAACCTAAATTTCTTAGACACAAGTCTGGGCGTCGACATCCCAACTCAGCTAGTCCCCGTGATGGGTAACTTCTTTCTCCTGCCACCTGGGCTACCAAATGAGACCCAGCTTCAGAAATGAGTCTTCCTCCTTGGCTAATCTGAGGAGCTGCTGAGCAGAGCTTTCCCTGCTTAGCCTCAGAATTAAAGGATTTTTAGTGGTGCCTGTGGAAGTTAGGAAGGGCCAAACTCAAAGGTTCCCTTGCTAGGTGTCTGCTTTCCCCTCACCAAAGTAGGAAGTGTCCTTTGAGATGTCTGGGAGGTAGCTAAGAGTAATTCAGGCTTTGCTGTCCTTCCTCATAGCTCTGCTTGAAGATCTGGCACTGTGGGAATTCAAGAGTGACTCTTGCTGGAATTGATGTGGAAGGTTGTGGAGTGAAAGATCCTTTGAGGTTGCTGGTCTTGGCCATGCCAGATCATGGAGACTTTGCTGCTTGGATCACAGAGCAATGAGGATGCTGCTGCCTGTTCTGGAACTGAAATAAAGGCTTCAGCTTGAAGCCTCACAGTGGTGTGAGTGTAGAAGTGAGGTGGTCAGACCTTGCTACAATATTTAGCGTCTTCCTGTACCATGTGGGATGGTGAAAACCAAGTTCCTCCTGAGTGCCCAGCCCTGTGAAGCTGGACCTGATGAGGGGCAGGGCGGTGGGGGACAGCCCCAGCACTGGAGTTGCTGAACCTGGCCCATACTGAGGTGTGATCCTGAGCCAGCCCAGCACATCTGATGAGGAGGGAGTAGTGGCACTGGGTGACCATGCCCTTGTCATGGCAGAAGTGGGTGCTACAGGCTTGGCAAGGATGCTCTGCCCACTGCCCCGTGGGGTCACGGTGTGCTGGGATGGCTGGAAACATGAAGGCCCAGTGGGTGGTCTTACCCTTGTGGAGGTTCTCCAGCCCTGCTGCACAGCCCAGGAGAAGCTGTGGAAATGTTTGACTCCTGGTCTGTGATGGTGCCTTCCCTCCTGTCCTGCAGGTGGTGACAGGTTCTTGCATTGCTATGGGGTCAGTCTTGGTACATGCCCACGGGTCGGAAGCTGTTGGCCTGGAGATGTGTGTCCTTCCCATCTTCCAAGAACAGGAGGCCAATGTCTCCCTCAATCTGTGACCTCCCTGGGTCACCTGTAGCAATGGCCTGAAGTGCAGCATGAGCTATGGATTGGGAGAGAGCAGACAGAGGGCATGTTGTGGGTTAGGGTTGGCACTTTTTGGTCCATATTTTGGTAGCACAGCCCTTCCCTGCTGCCTAGTGACCCTGTCTTGCTAAGAGCTGGACTGATGCAATGTCAGCTTAGTCCTGTGGGTGGTTGTCATCCTCCCAGTGTCCCCAAAGGTCTCCCTGTGTTGGGGGGTGACACTCCAAAAACTACTGTCCACAGGGAAGAGCTGCTGTGAGCTTTCAGCTTTCCATCACCTGGGTTTTATGGCGTACATGCTTGTTGGGCTCTGGAGGTACCTGATGTGCTACGTGGGGCTGGGGCGTGGCCATTGCCATGCTGCCCCAAATTGGGTTGATTTGAGGAGAGATTCCCCATCTCTGAATGTGTCCTGGGAAGCACAGGACTGAAAAATGCCCAGGAATCATTGTGTGGTGGGGTGAAGCAGATACAGATCTGTACTGAAAGATCTGAGGTGGGAATGTTTCTTGTGAGGGTCCTGCTTCCAGACCCATGTCTCCTGCCAGCCTCTGCCCTGGGGAGGAACTCGTTTCACCACTGTCTCATGCCAGGAGAACAGGTGCTTGGGTGTGGGCAGGAAGAGCTGGTCCATGATAGGTAAAACTGATGGTGACAGGCATCTGCAGGTCCCCAACACCAGAGAGTGGCAGGTGAGGGTCTCTGGAGCCCAGGGAGCACCACACTAAGTGTGGTGGCTGGGTAGGGCCAGCGTGGATGTGAGTGTCCTTCAGCATGTTGGCTGTGGCACTTGTGCCTGTCTTCTCTGGCTTAGTGGACCTCTTGGCAAGGTGAAAGGTGGTGATGGCAACCTGAGGGTGCTTAGCCAGAACCTCTCTGTGCTGGGGAGCTGCCTCGTTGCACAGTAATCTCTTGGGAATTGTGGGGCTGATGTTTCCAAATGTTTCATCAGCTTTGAGCCCCTGTTGTGGTCCAAGCCCATCTGGGTGCTGTCCTTTTCATGAGATGCTGCAGAGACACAGGTGAAGGGACTTGATAGCAGGAGGAAGCATCCATGGCAAAGCCACACCAGCTGCTTCCTCTGCCGGGGCCAAGGTCTATTCTTGGGTGCTGTCCTTATCAGCTCCCATGCGCTTCCTGCTCACCCGGAGTGGGGCTGGTGCCTCTCCCTGCTTCCCCCTTGTGAGGGTGTCTTCCTCCCCTGACCACAGGGGTGGCTGAGCCCCGTTGACACCCCTTGCCTGATGTGGGGGAAGAGCGGTGCTGGGCAGGGGCTGCTCTGGCTGTGAGCAGTGTGGAACACTGCAGCCTTGGGGACGAAATGCTGATGCACTTGGGCTGGCTTGTGGTCAGCCTTCTTCCCTCTGAGCCAGCGGGATGTTGGTCCTCGTGTGCCTTTCGTGCAAAAGGCTGTTTTTGGAGGGAAATGCCTGAAGCCTGCCTTGCTTCAAGTGCTGGGGGAGGTTCAAGGCCCTCTTTCCCCTCTGGGGATGGGGGAACATCTTTCCAGAGGGCGGACAGTGTCTGTGCCTGCCTGGGCCTTCTGGCTGGAGTGGCTCCTGGCCCGATCCTTTGCCGGGGCTCAGTGCGATCCTGCCTGAGGACACCGGAGCTCTGCCAGGGCTGAAATGGCAGCAGGCCCCCGGCTCTTGCCCCCTCTCTTCTGATTAGTGGAGGGGAAACTGAAGCACGGAGCAGTGAAGTAGCCTGTTACAAGCCCCTTCTCTCAGGATTCTTGCCCCATGGTGTGGAGGCTGCCCTGCTTGCCTGCCGAGCCGTCCCTGGCACGGACCGCACACCTCTCTCCCAGTTTTCTCCTTCCTTGCGGTTCCTGGGACTTTTTGCTGAGGAGCGAAGCAGCCCCACGGCCCGTGTGAGACACCGAGAGGAGGGTGCTGCCCCATTTTTCAGCCCCGGCACTGGACTCTGTGCGTTCCCCTCCCCGCAGCGCTGTTGTGCAAGCTCACCGCCCCATTCTGCTCCCGTGCCTTATAAGTCCTGGCTCCGGGGGCAGCCGCAGCCTCGCCGCATTCCAGCGCTCTGGCGTCAAGTGGCCCTGGCTGCATTGCGCTGGCCAGGACCGGGGCTCTGTGTCCCCCTCTGGCCTCGCTGGTGACCCCGGATGCCAGGGAGCACCCCACTGAGATGCTCGCCCAAGGGAAAAGCTGTAGTCCATGTCCCTGAGCTTCTGGCATCTCAAGGTGGCTGCCAGGAGTGGGGAGTGCCTTTGGGATGCTGTGGCAGAGCTCGTTCCTGTCCTCAGCAGGATGGCATGGGGCTGGTGGCATAGGAAGAAGGCTCAGTGGACATATAGGTGTGAACTAGTGGGAAATGGCTCATTTCTAGGAAAAACTGGCATGCAACTGGGGTGGCTTCTTGGAGAAGGAGAATATCAAATGGCACAGTGTGGAGGAGGCATTAGAGCACATTCCTGCTGTACCTGTCCTTAGGTGTCTCTGAACCACTGCTGGTAAAGGCTTGTGTGCTCCAGGTGCTGGAAGTATGGGTCCTGGACCAGGCTAGTTTTGGGGGCCGGTGTAGCCCAAGCTGTGCTATGGGTGATGTAGTTAAAGGGCTGATCTCTCTGAAGGGGAGGGTCAGCCTTGCTGGCTCCAGGAGGGGGATTCAGAGCAGTCTTCTAATAAAAAAATAACAATTGATGCAGCATCAGGTGGGTATCTGTGCCCTTGCATCGGACACTTCTGACATAACTCTTCCCTTTCTGGGCTGCAGGGCAGTTCAGAAGTCCCTTTTGAGAGCTCTTATTCCAAAGCAGCTGTGACCAGGAGCTGTGGATGCTATGGGAGCTGTGCTGGTCTCCTGGTGGTGCTGGGGCTGTGGTAGCACAAGGCAGGTGCTTGGCTCCCTTGCAGCCTTGGTGTGAAGCTCCTGGCTGTGCTGGCACAAGGTGTGTGTCTCTTTGGGGAGATGCAGCTGTGCAAGGACTGACACTGAGAATTTGAGGGCTAAATGGTTTGTCCTTGTCCCTCCCTCCTCCTGCGTGGGAAGCTATGTTGGGATCCTCCCTCTCTAAGAGGTGGCCTAGATGGTCTTGTCCCTCCTGTTTTTCATGGCTCCCCTCCATCTCTGTCAGGTGTTTGGACTGGGGACATCCCCAGAGGGGCAGGGATGGGAAAGGGAG
This sequence comes from Erpornis zantholeuca, assembly GCA_013400515.1. NCBI lineage: Eukaryota > Metazoa > Chordata > Aves > Passeriformes > Timaliidae > Erpornis > Erpornis zantholeuca. Next base: position 108,038 of record VZTN01030271.1, on the reverse strand, counting down.
AATGTTTCCTGCAGGGCCTGCAGCAGTGCCATCCTACTGGGCTGTCCTAGGTGAGAGCTGTTCTCTGCCCTGCTTCCTCCTGTGCCCATGTGTCCAGTTCAGAGCAGTTGTGGGTGGGATGAGGCTGCTCTCATCTAGCATCTCTTTTTGAGTGGCTGGCAGCAGCACCTAAGGACAAGCAGAAGATACTCCTGGAGATCTGCTCCTGCTGGATGTCTGGACATGTAGTTTGGCCCAGGCAGTTCCTGATCCAGCCCTGGATGAATATTTTTGATGGTGTTTTGGTTTGGTGTTTTTTGTCCTGTGCCTTTTCCAGATACACTGTTGGGAGACTGGATTTTGTGTTTGGTGGCAGGGACTTGAAGCAGGGCAAATATATCTTAGCAGAAGCTATCCTGTCGTGGCATGTTGAGTGTAAGGGCTGGATGCCCAGATTTGTCAGCCCTGGGTGGTACTACTGGGCTCTCAAAACCTGTGGGACTTGGGCTGACTGGAGAGTCCCAGTTTGCTTAATCCACTGGAAGATGCTTGTCTAGACTCCATTGCCCTCATCTACAGTTTCCTCTCTTTAGGAACAGGGGAAGAGGCTGGACCAGGTTGCCCACAGTGCACGAGAGGCTCAGACTGGTGAGCTGCCTCCTGCTTTTCTCCTGTGGGATAACCCAGATCTCCTTTGCTTTACCCCTGGTGTTGGAAGTGAACTCCCTCTGGCTTAGCTCACTCTGTCCTTTGAAAATATTACTCAGGTCTCTCACCAGCCTCACCCTCCACTGAATAACTTGGTCTCCCTTTTTTCTTACCCTTCCCTATATCACTTATGGATGTGTTGAACTGCAGAGATGTTGTAAAACCAACCGCTTGGTCTTGTCACTTCCAACAGGAAGCTTGTCCCTTCTGAGCAGAGACTTCCTTAGTTTGTCTTGAGACTGTTTGGAGAGGTTGGCTGCTGGCATTTGGAGTTGCCTAGGCTTTGGAGCCATGACAGCCCTTGATGGGTGCTGTTGCTTGCCTTTCCAATGCCTTTCCAATGCTGTGGATGGTGACAAACAGGACTTGGAGGCCAAGGGAAACTTTTGGCCAGCGAGAGAAGGTTTCTTGCTCCTGTCCTTGGCAGCAGCTTATGGGGCTGGCACTGGGAGCCTGTTACCCCTGACAAAGAGCTTTCCTGGGCACCTGCCTTTCTCTGTTCAGGCTAATGTGAGGGCTCCAGCTCTGACTCCCCCTTCCCTGAGCCACCACGCATCTTCCATCCTGTCATGCCTGTCGCAAGGACTTACCAAGTGACGCATCACGGGACCATTTAGAGACCCAACAGGGATGCAGATTTCTATCTGCTCGGAAGAAACATCCATTCTGGGGGCTGAGCACACTCGGATCCTGAAATATTGAAAAGGGACAGTGCTTTCACATGGCTGAGGCACATGTGTGCCACCACACTCTGCAGTCCTCCCCTGCAAGAGATGGCCGTGGGTCTTCAGGGAATGCACTGCAGGCGCTCTCTGGAGCTCATGCTGAAGTGCAGGCGCTGAGGTCTTTGAGGCAGCCAGCAAGCCAAGAAACAGTGGCATTGTCCCCTCTGTCCGGGCATGGGGTGGCCTTGGAGTGGTGTCTTAAAGCATCAGATGAGGGGTAGGATGGTTGGAAAGCCTGTCAGACCAAGTCTGGGCTTGGAAAGTGTTCCTGGAGTGCCCCATATAGTATCCTGCTTCCTAAGGCAGGGCAAAGCAAGAGTGTGTGGCAGAGCCATCCATGTTGAGGGGTCAGGGGAGGGGATGGGAAGGATGCTCTGGTTCTGCTCCTGAGATGTGCTGGGCCAGAGAAGGGCTCCTCACACAAGTGGGGCACAGTGGCAGCCCTTGGTCTCAGCATGCACAGGAGCGCAGGAGCACCCCAAGCCTTTCACAATCCCTGTCCATCCTGGGGGACTTTACCCTGGGGAGGGCATTTGTCTGTGTTGGCAGGACTGTCCTGGGCACAGGAGCTCAAGGAGGTGAGTTTTCATCTATAAATGAGAGAAACTTCCCTGAGTGAAGGAGTTTGTGTCTGACTGCCCTGAAGAATTGCAGAGGCTCCTGTGTTTCTAGGTCTGTCTCCAGCCCAGGAGCAGGGCAAGCATGTGCTGCTTAGTTTGGTGGTAAAAGAGGTTTTGGATACAGCCCACTCTGTCTGGGGAAGGGGAAATGGCTGAGGAAAACCAAAAATGTGGGAGCAGAGTCCTTCTGCCCTGTAAATGTAGTGGGGTCACTCCATGCTGGAAGCAGGCCAGGAGATGAGTTCTGGCTTGGGGCTCCTGCTCCTTGTCAATAATGACAAGGATCTTTGTGACCTCTGTTGTGTATAACTTCCCTTTCCAGCTCTGTGCTGATTTACAAGAAGTCTCTGCAGCTTCATCATGCTGCTTCCTATGGAAATAGTCTGCCAGCCAGTGTGCAGGGAGAAGGTGCTTATGACTGTTAAGCAGGATTCTCCCAGGCCATGAGCTTTCAGCACTTTCTTCTTCCTGGTTATTCAAGTGAACTATTCTCTATAATTTTAATGGATTATCTATTGAAATCCACCCCGGCACTGTATTTTTTGCTTTGACCAGGAGTGTGTTTGGACTTGGTCCGTGACTTGAACAGCCTGGGAAGAGCAGATGCCTACAGGGGTTTGGCCCAGCACAGCTGCTCTTGGCTGGGACAACAGAACAACTGCTCTGAGGGGGTTTGGGAGCAGCTTCTGAAGGGTCTGAGGTGTGCTGGGGATGGAGCTGGGATGGACCCAAAAATCTTCCTGCAGTGATGTTCTGGGGCTGTTGCAGAATTCAAAAGCTATGAGTGGGGCAGTGAGGTGTTTCTCAAAATTGAGGGCTGTCTTTGAATCGGTGATGTACCCTGTCCCAGGGTAGGTCGAGGAGAGGAGATATAGTATGTGGTCTGTAGAAAGAGCTGGAAAGAACTGGGATTTGTACTGGTCCCTTCTGAACCTTTGGGATGCATCAAACTTCATTCTTGTGGCAGTGTATGGTCTTTTCCAGTTTAGCCACCAAGGTCCTGTCAGGCTGTGGGGCTGGTGTCCATGCCTTGATCAACCCAGGCCATGATGCCAGGGACTGAATTTTTGTAAAGGCCTCGGTCCTTTGAGGCAGGGACCAAATAGCTGTGTGTGTTTTATCCTGGAAAATGCTCCTCTAATTCAGGGAAGGGTTAGTGGACCTTTGGTCCAAGGAGTCCTGTTCTTACTGCTCTTAATCTTCTGAGCTGTGCCCTGCTTGGGCACCAGACGTCTCCTTGCAGTACAGCTGGTTGGCCTCTCCCCTAGGTACGGACGCTGTTTGTCAGTGGCCTTCCTGTGGATATCAAACCCAGAGAGCTCTACCTTCTCTTCCGACCATTCAAGGTAAGAAGGTCTTCACATCTGATTTTTGCTGTGGATGACCTGGCAGCAGAGGTCAGTGAGGGGAAGTAGGGATGACATGGGAACCTGAAGCCAGCATGGCATCCCATGATTTGTGCTCAACTGGGAAACCTCCCCAGGAGCCTGCCATTAGAACTGTGCTGTCTCTAAGCTTGATGAAGCTTGCTTGGTCAGCCCTGCTGCCTAACTGGACCAGCCGTTCCTTGAGGATGTGTCTTCATCCCCCAAACTCCACTGTTCTCTAATAACCACCCAGGCTGTCTCTGGGGAAGTGGGGTTCCCTTGTCTGCATTCCTCTAGCACAGGGTGGGTGCTCTGCTTTCTCTAGGCACTAGCCAGGGCAGGGTGCTCATCTTTGTAGCTGGAGGAAGAGCTAGAAAATGGGATTCCTTCCCAAAAGGCCAGGATGGAACAGCAAAAACACTTGCTGCAGCCCCTCCCTTATGGAGGGCTTGGTGCTGCAGGAGCTCCTGGAGCTGTCGTGTTGTGTGTTGGCTGTAGCATGGCCTCTTCAGGAGCCTGACACTGACTTGCTTTCTTCCCTCCTGCAGGGTTATGAAGGATCACTGATCAAGCTGACTTCAAAGCAGGTACCTCCTTCCAGCCTGTGTATTTTTGGCTTTTGCTAGAAAACTGGACATGCCAGGAGGGGAGAGGGAAAAAATCCCATTGCACTGTGTAAAGCACTGGGCCAGCACCAGGTACACAGTGGGGTTCTACTGACCCCAGCCTGTTCTGAATGTCTCCAGGTCTTCTCTTGCTGCCCTGGGTGAGACCTGAGGCTTCTGCCTCAAACCTTGTGATGGGAGCAGATACAGAGCAGGAATCTTGGGCCAGTGACCCAAGCTCTGCTTGAAGCCTCTATACACCTTAGAATGGTCTCTTCTGTTGGTTGTCTGGGGCAGAGGGGTTGGCAGGGCAGCCTGAGGAGCTGGAAGAAGCCTCCAAGCTGAAATCAGTGTTGTTTCTTTTAGCCAGTGGGTTTTGTGACCTTCGACAGCCGAGCTGGCGCTGAAGCAGCGAAGAACGCCTTGAATGTGAGTACCCAAAGGGCAGGAGGGGGCTGGGGGCACATGCCTTGCTGGGCCCAGAGCTGAGGGCAGGGGAGGGGCAGGGTCTCCCAGCTGTGCCCTCGGCTATGGAAGTGAAATGGTCCTGCAGCATCCCAGTGGGGAAGCAGGAGAGCCGTTCAAGGCTGATATCAGCCTGGGCAAATGGATGCAAGCTGTCTCCATGTAGTTTTTGACCACTGGAAGACAGCTCCAGGGCTTCTGAGGGTGTGGGGAACTGCTGTGACTCAAGAAAGTATCTTGAGGATGGTCAACATGGAAGTGACACCCAAAATGATCCCCATCCTGCAGGAGTGTTGGTGGGATCTGGTCAGCAAGACATGGTTCTGCTGTGCTGTAGACCTTGCTTTGGGCTTTGTGGCACCTGCTAGTGCCTCTGCTCAGGCTGGCAGAAGTTGTAGAGGCACCACAGACGGGGGCTGCCACACAGGTGGGGGTTGTTCCAACTCCAGTATAGACAGGGTTATCCCAGCTCCAGCAGACAGGCCTTTCCTGACCCATGTTGTTAGCCATGCCTGCTCTAGTGGTTGGTGAACTGCACTTAAGGAGCAGAACTGTGTCCCTCATGCTGGAAGCAGTGGTCCTGGGCCAGCTAAATGTAAAAATAAAAGCACATGGGAGCTTCAGTGTTGCAGTGAAGTGACAAAAATCTGGGCATGTGACTTTAGTGTGGTGGCCTTGATTCCTCAGTTGGGGTTTGCTCCATGAATAACCACAGCCCGTGCTTGGACTGGGGCTTCACCTCTGAGAAACTTCTGTGCTCTCTCCTGTGACAGGGCATCCGCTTTGACCCTGAGAACCCCCAGACCTTGCGGTTAGAATTCGCTAAAGCCAACACAAAGATGGCCAAGAGCAAGCTGATGGCCACACCAAACCCCACCAACATCCACCCTGCCTTGGGCGCACATTTCATTGCACGGGACCCTTGTGAGTATCCTGGGAGGGGCTTGGAGGTCGTGGCTCCAACCTGAGAGATGCCCAACTCTGGGAATGCTGCCAGGATGGAAAGGAACCCAGATCCACCTCTGCTCTGCCTGTAATCTGCCAGGGGCAGGGAGGCCAGCAGGGTACTGGAGCTGCAGGAGGATTAACAGGCATCTAGCCAACATAGAACTGTTAAGACATGAAAGTTGGATTTGGTAGCTCAAGCAATACCATAAATCCTTTAAAGCATCCCTAATTGTGAAGCATAAAGGATGAGTCCTGTGCCATCACCCTCTGTGTAGCCTGATGGGGTGCATAGCCCCTCTGAGGCTCACGGGGTGGCCTGCAATGTGGCTCTGAGCCCCCTGAACTGTGGCACCAGCCCTGTGCTGCCTGTGTGGACCAGTGTGTCCAAAGCCCACGTGGGGCTGTAATGCAACACATCCCTGACTTCTCCTGGCAAGGCTGGGAGGCCAGAGGAGCAGCTGTACATGCAGATTTTATCCCTCACCAAGATGGCAGTGCCACGCTTTAGCCTGGGGTGCAGAACCCGGAGCCTGTCCCAAAGCAGGCTGTCGGGGCCAGCCACTGAGATGCTGTCCCCTCGTCTCCTCCTCCTGTCTAGACGACCTGACTGGAGCGGCTCTCATCCCAGCGTCGCCGGAAGCGTGGGCTCCCTACCCGCTGTACACCACGGAGCTGACCCCTGCCATCCCCCACGCCGCCTTCACGTACCCGGCGGCTGCTGCTGCGGCCGCTGCTCTTCACGCTCAGGTGAGTCGCTCCCCGCCTCCCGTGCCGGGGCTGGGCCCTCCTCTCTCCCCGCCGCGCTGCTCTCGTTGCCGTGGTCTCCGCTTGGCCGGTTTGACCCTGGCCTCTGCACCTTGGCTCCTGGGCAGAGCCTGCTCCTGGCCGCAGGGCAGGGGCGCCCAGCCTGAGCCAGCCCGAGGGAGAGGTCTGTGTGGCCGAGAGCAGGCAGAGCTGGGTGACAATTTCTGACCTTGCAGGTCCAGCCTGCTTTCCCACAAGGGGCAGGCGGGTGGGAGGAAGTCAGGGCTCGATTTCTGGCTGGCCCTGTTGCTCCTCATGGCCAGAGAACTACACTGAGGGACTGCTGGGAGGAAATACTCCCTGCCAGCAAGTAACATAGCTATGAAATGTCATCCCAAGTCACAGTGAAAGCAATGGCCTCAGGTCCATGCTAAATCGAGGGGCTCAGCTGGGACCCCGTGGGCCAAATGACTCAAACACTTCCAAAGCTGGAGGAGGTTGTCCTGCAGGAAATGAGTGACTAGAGCCTTGCCAGAGTGAGAAACTGTGATGGAACAGGGTGCTAGTCCCTCTGGGTACAGGCTAGTGGAAAGGGTCATTCTGTGCACAAGCCTCTGGAAGTGCAGGTGGTGGTGCAACCAGCTGCCTGGTGTTCCCAGGGTTTGCTTGCTAACAGCTGGGGATGTAAGGATGCCTGTACTGGTCTGGCACTGGGCTGCTTTAATGTACAGAGACCACATAAAGTCCTTGAAACCATGAATGTGCAAAGGGAAAGCCAAAACAGAGTAGCAGTGTCCCAATTCCAGGTTAAGGTGCTTGGCTTGAAGCACTTGTCCAGGAGAAGCTGGAGCCCCTGTCCCTGCCCTGCTCAGTGTGACCAGCCAGCTGTGCTCTGCCTGCTTCCGTCTCTGCTCCTTTAGCGGTGCCATGGGGGCTGGGGCAGTGGGACTGAGCGCTGGGGCTTAACCTCTGCTCTCTGCCCTGCCAAGTAGGGTGTTGGCTCCTACTCTTCCCTGCTTAAATGGAGAGGAAGAGGAGCTGTGTCCTCTCACCTTGCTGTCCTGGCTGGCAGTGAGCTGTGTTTGCCCTGGGCCATCCTGTTGCTTCCTGCAAGCTTTGTGATGGTAACTGCCCAGCTTCAAGCCAAGCTTGCTTCCCAAATGCCACATGGAGTGGCTGCCAACTCCCATCCTGTGTCCTGCCCCTCTCACACCTGCAGACCTCTCCTGCTTCTGCCCTTCTACAGGTGAGCTGGTTTTGGGCTGAAGCTCCTGTGGGATAGGGAGAAGTACCAGGTACTAGAATGTCCTTCCAAGGACCTCCAGAGCCAGGCTGGTTCTTCACTGGGAAGGTTGTGCTTGCTGGTGTTTTCCAAAAGTTGGTGGTGGTGCCCACAACTACAGGCCTGTGCCGTGCTCCTCAGTGGCCCAGGAGAGAGGCATCTTCCTGCCCCTTTTGTGTGTGGGCTGGTGGCCAAGGTTGAATTGTCCCTGGAAGGGAGGACCAAGAAAAAACAACCTCTCTTGCCTGTCTGAGGTGGCTGAGGGGGGTGAAACTTTTACTGCAGTTTTTTTCAGAATGGTCATTGTATAGGGACCCTGAGTAAGGGTTAGACACCAGAACTTTATGGTGTGTGGTAGGGGAGAAAACTCTGCTCTCATAGAGTGGAGAGTATTAAGGACGCCTTCAGCTACATCTTTTCCCTCTGGGGCCTTAGTTCCTGTCCTCCAGCTGGTGAGCTACTGGCTTCCAAAGAGGTTGTCCAGTCTCACCATAAAACCTTGGGGAGAGCTCCCTGTGTAGGTAGAGCCCCCTGCCCAAGGGGCTCCATGGGTGGTGATGGGCCTCTAAGCCTTAGGGAGCCAGTGCAGCCCTTCCAGGCTGTGGCTGGACCCAGCTTTTTCCCAAAGAGGCCACTGGGCAGTCCCAGCTGCTCCTGGCTGTGCTGAGCTGGTGCTGACCCCACAGGGGCACGTCCTGGCACAGGATATGTTACCAATAAAATTTAGTGGGGTTAAACATTACTTGTGCTGGCAGCTCTGCGCTGGAGCCCTGTCCTTTGCAGAGCTGAGGGTGGAGCACAACAGGGAGATGACTTTTGCTCACAAACTGGGCTAAAAACTGTGCCTTTAGTCTGGGTATGCTGAGCCCTCTGCCCTCACTGGGAGGGGCTGGCTCACTCATGTGGTGGGCTCAGAACAGTCACAGTTCTTCCTCCTGGTGGACAGGTGTTGCCTGGAGGGCATCCATGGGGATGGCCAGAGCTGTAGTAGCTCCATAGTGATCAGCCTTGAGGCAGGCAAGAAGTTGGAAGCTGTAGCTAAACCAAGATCTTGTCACAAGAAATTTAAACCTGAAGGGCTCATCCTCTTGCAGTGCTGAGTTCAGCAAGGGGGGAGAGGAGGTGGCCTGGCCTCCTGAAGAGCTGCCCAGAGGGCTGGCAGGAGGGATGAGGGGCAGGAGGTGGTGAGAGGCTGGTCTGGCCTCGGGAACCCTTGGTAAGCCACTCCCAGCCAAGACTGATGGGTGCTGCTCCTGGCATGTCCATGCCTCTGTGATGTACTGGGCAGGCACCAGGCTGCTGTAGCTGTGACTGTGGCCTGACCCTGTCCACTGGGGACACTGCTGACTTTAAGATTGTCCCATCTGCCTTCCCTCCCTCCTACCCTCTCTCAAATCCCTCCTTTGATGTCCCTAGTGAACTCCAGCCATGATGCCAGCGCAGGCTAGCCCCGAAGCTCAGAGCTGTCCCTGGAGATGGGACGCCCTAGTGATGCCTTATTGCAGCTAGTGGAGTGGCTGTACTACAGCTCCATTCCTAGAAGTGTTAAGCATGATGGCAGCCACGTCTGGAAAGACTGGTAAGGTAACCATCTCTCCTCCAAGGTGCACCGTGGGATTTGCAAGCTTCTGCCCATCTCTGTAGCCCGTATCTCCTTGGCAACCCAGTGCATGGGCCTCACGCTACCCACCCACCAGAGCCTGGGGAATGAGATGCCAGGCCTTCTTTCTAACCCACATCTCCAACTTCGCAGCACATGACATGGCGCACACAGCATGGCACCATCTTACATCAGCTCCTCCCAGCTGAGCCAGGCTCGGCCAGGCCCCGCCGGTGGGAGGGGAGCAGCCCGGTTGAGCCAGGGCAGAGACCGTCCTGCCACTCGGCCTGAAAGAAACCTGGTTTCTCCCCAACTCTGACCCTTCGAGGGCAACCAGAAATACACCTTGACCTCACTCCTGGCACACGGTGGGGGAGGTGAGTGACGTGGTAGTGATAGCACACAACTAAATTTTAGTGGGCACCTTAGACAACATCACTTGCCGGTCACTTTGTTCCAGAATCACATACCGGGACAGACCCTGCCCTTAATCATGGGTCTAATCTCACCTCTTTCCTCTCCAGTAATGGAAATGGAGCCAGGTCCTACCTGGAGGTTGGCTTCTCTCTTGCAGCCTGAAGCCACAGGCAGGACACAGGTTATGTGAGCTGTGATGGAGGGAAGCGGCGTAGGAGACTGGGAGCTTGGGAAGAGGGAAGGGCCTGGGACTGGTTAGCAGGAGGATGGTTGATGTTTGACTGAAGGAAACAAACCCTGGTTCGGTTCTTCCTGCAGTGGTTCTGAGCAGAGTTTTTTCCTCTCTCTTTGGAAGTGATGATGGGAAAGGAAGCCGCCAAAGATGAGGGCCCAGGTCTGCCTTTGCCCTTGGGAAGCTGTGAGGTGCAAAGATGTGCAGAGCTGGCCTCCTGGGAAAATGGGAAGAGCTTGATGCAAAGAGACAAATGATACATCTTGTCTTGTTCTGCTTGGTCATGGTAGACAGGTCCATCCATTGCTGGTGGGAGTGAGTTGGGCTGCATTGTGTCTCTGAGGTGGAACCAAAAACAGAGGCACTGTTTTTGGGGTGCCTCTAAGACAGGCTCTGAGTGGGCAGCAGGGGATGCCAGGGCTATCCACACTCCTTGAGCTCTTCTGCAAAGAGATGCTTCCAGCTGTGGCAGCACCCATGAGGACAGGACTCTGCTCTGGGCAGGACTTGCCCTGGGTAGCAGGGGCTGGATGCAGGATTGGCTCATGAGAACATGGCCACATGGTGCTGCTGGGGACACTGCTGATGTGTTGGGTACCTGGAGCCCTGGAGACCCTGGTAGGTGCTTCCAAGGCAGGCAGCCAGGTCAGGGCCTGAGAGCACAGAGCTGCTGGTCTTTTTGGGAGTGGGCTGCCCAAGGTTCCCTTGAAGCATCCACTGGAGACTTTGAGGAGATGGCAGAGGTGGGTCTCTGGTTTCGGGACCTGTCCCAGTGCGTGGTGGATGGAGGGAGCAGTCCTGGATCATGGCTGTGTGGTTGTACAAGAGCCTGGAAGGACCTTGGGACTTCGTAGCACTGGGTTGAGGCTGATCCCATTGGTGAAAGCAGAGGTCAGTACTCCAAACCCCTTGCAGTTAAGCAGACAGACCCTCCCTTCCCTAGACTGGAGACAGTGATGAATTTTCTGTCCCTAATAACTTGTTGCCTGTTTGTTGGTGCTGTTGTGTAGGGACTTCCCAGGATTATTTCTCTCTGGGCAAACTAAGCTTCCCAGAGATGTGAAGCCTCTTCAAGATGTTCGTGGGTGTGGTAACTTCCTAAACTGCAGTGACTTAGTGGTGGCATAGCTGGCCATGCAGCCCCAAGCCAGCAGTTCCCTCCCAGCCAGGAAAAAGCAGGCAGGAGATGTTCTGAGCATCCTCCAAGCAGAGGATGCTCCTGAGCAGTTGTCCTCACTAAGTGGTGGGTGAACAGGATTGAGATGCCATCAGAAGAGACTTGGAGAGACTTGTGGCCAACAGTGATCCTCTCCCTGGCTAGCTCAATCCAAAAGAAAGCAGCACAACTTGCTGGAAAAAGGGAAATGCTTGTTTGCTGCAGTCTGAGAGAGGTGTGTGTCTCCCTGAGCCATAGAGGTGCAAGGCACTGGAATGATGGATGGCTGCATGCCTGTTAAAATGTTCCTAGAGTAGAGGATGGATCAATGCCTGTCTTTTCCCACATGCTCCTCGCCCTGCCGTGGGACGATGTGCTGATCCTCCAGCTCTCCCTCACCAGAGCCATCTGGGGAGATACACAGGCTTGATCCCACTGCATCTGGTTTTCCTTGTGGTGGACTGAGCTGCTCCAGTCCCACAACTCATTGTCCCCCCACACCAGCCCCCTGAGGGGCCCTCGAGCAGGTGGCCTGGGTGCAGCCCCCACTGCTGGGGTGGGTGTGCATCCAGCACACACCAGTGGGTGAGGTGGTGCCTGTGCTGCCTGTCCTGTCCTCGCCTGCCTGGGTCACATTCCCATGGGCTGCGTTTTCAGCTGGAGCAGAGCAGCCCTCACTGGCTGCCAGCGGGGGCTGCCCAGGGCTCACACCACTGACCTGCAGTGCTGCCTGCCAGGTGCTCGTGGCTCTCCAGGCTGAGGATGTGAGGATCTTGGCAGCACCAGTGAAGATGCTGCTCTGTGCTCTAGCAGCTTGGCAGCAAGATGCAACTCTTGGATGTGTTAGTTGGATCCTGCCAGCTCCTGGGAGCCTAAGGAGTGCTCTGTCCCTGCCTGCACCGGGAGCCTTTCTGATCCCTGGGGACCATTCCAGCTGTAGAGATAGATCGGAGCTCCAAGGGTTGGTGGGGCTGGCTGCAGACCTAGAGGTAACTAAGGAGGAAAGGCAGGTCCTCCAAGCCAATGGTTGTCTGAGGAGGGACCTGCATACTTGGTCCTTGCAAGTCGGAAGGACTTGCTCTCCATGAGGATGGTGGGCAGTTGGATACTTAAATTCTGAGGACAGCTGGGAGAGACAAAGGAGGTTTGACAAAGGAGAGTGAAGCTCTGATGGGGTGTTTTTCTGCCCCATTCTTATAATTTTGTTGTGATTTTTAGGCAGCTGCTGGTGTTGAGCTGCAGAAAGTGAGAGGTTCCTGGCCTCTGGGAGGTGGCCGGCAGAGGCCCAGATTTTTCCTCTCCAGCTGTTTCCTGGGACAGATGTTGAAGGCGGCAGCACGAGGCTGCTGCAGTTGGCCGGCAGTGGCTGCCTCGTCTCTGCGAGCTGGAGATGTTTCGGTGGTGTGACCAGACTCCTTTCCAACTGTTAGCTAATGCCTCTCCAGAAACAACTATGTCTCTTCCAGTAAAAGCCTCTCTTGCTCTGCTTTCTTCAGCCAGTGCTGGACATCTCCAGAAGTTCTCAGCTTCCTCCCTGATGGATGTAGTATTTTGAGGGGTGTGAAGAGAAAACTGCCTTGGCAGGCGCCTAGAGAGCATCCTCTTGGCTCTCTGCTGCCTCCGATCCGCTGTTTCCAGTGCCTTCCGCTAGCTTCAGGAACATCCCTCCTACCAAGTTCCTGCCTCATCCCATCAAACCCTTAATCTTTCAGTGGGCTGAAAGACCTGGCAGGTCCTTCCCTTACTCTGCTAGCATGTCAGAGCCTTGGATAGTACCCAGGATTGTCATGTCTGCAGAAGCTCCTGCTGGGGCTCCAGGCTGAGCCCCTCTGGGTGCAGGGCTGGGCTAGTGGTCTGTGGGTGGCTCAGGCTGGGTTGGTTTGGTGTGTGAGCATTGGAGACCTGCAGGAGGAAGGTAAGGAGGGGTGGTCCACTGCAGTGATGGTTTATTAGCACCAGAGCTACAAACAGTGCATGTTTCAAGAGAAACCGGGATTTCTGTTGAAAGTGGAGGTGCTGAGGCTCTGCAGGTGGGCCACAAGGTGGCTCTGAGGACAGGATGGAGGGCCACCAGGCTGGGCTGTACTGGCTCACACATGGCCCAGCTGTGCTGCTTGGCTGAGCTCGTGGGATGGAGGCAGCTCTCAGGGTTAAGCACTCACAGCCTTGGGAACGAAGGGGGAGTTTCCTGTTGCTGCCGGGCAGGAGGAAACTGCTTCCAGCTGTCGAGGGGAGGGGCATGGAGCAGGTTAGATGTGGCTCTGCTGAGCAAGCACCTCCTGGTGAGGTGGGGGAGCAAGAAACCCCTGTCCTTGCTCTGGCAGCTGTTGTGGTGGCCCTATAAGTTGTCAAGTGATGCTTCTGCCCATTCCAAGCCTTCCTGGGTGGTGTTTGTACAGTGTGGTGGTCCTGGCTGGGCAGCAAAGGTCCCTCTCCCAGGCTAGAGGAGAAGTGAAAACACACTGTGCATGGCACTTTGGTCCTGGCACTAGATGGGAGCCCTCACTGGGGAGGAGGGTGTTGGTAACGTCCATGCCCTTGATTCCCACAGCTGGACTAGCTCGGATGCTGTGCCATGCATGAAGTGTGTATGGGGACAGCTGGGAGCTGATTTAGTGGCACCTGCTTGCTTTGTGAAGGTGTCTGGCAAGTGTCCAGCAGATGATGGAGCCATGGAGTGGTTTGGGTTGGAAGGGACCTTAAACCAGTCTCATTCCACTCCCATGCCATGTGCAGGGACACCTTCCACTAGACCAGGTTGTTCCCAAGTCTTGTTCAAACTGGCCTTGTTCTGTGCTGATGAGAGGCTCCTGTGAGGGCAGAGGTGCTGCAGACTGGCAGGGCTCCTTCAGGAGCCATCTCCTGGAGAGGGACTCAAGGCCCACAGCTCATGTGCCTGCAGTTCCTGGCACCACAGCCCTCGTGCCTGTGGGGGAAGGACTTGGCTACCACAGGCAGCAGTGCCAAGGTTGTGGAAGCTTGCTGCACATCTCTGCACATGCTTGGGAGAGGAGCATCTAGCCAGGCTTGTGTGGGTGAGGGGACAGCTGTGCCAGGATGACTGGGGCAAGGGGAATGGCTCACATGGAGCTCCAGGGAGTTTTCTGCCACTTTTCTCTCTGTCTTAGAGCCAAGTCCATCACTGTGCTGGTTCTGAGAGACCTGAATGTACTGAGGCTGTGCTTCTCTCCTGGCAGCTGGGGAGGGAGGAGTGGGGAGTGGCTGCTGTGCTCCAGCAGCAGGACCAAGCTCCAGTTGCTGCTCCAGCTGCTGGATCCATGCTCAGTCAAGTGGCACGGGCTTGTCTCTTGCTGCTCTCAGGCACAGAGCTCCTGATGCAGCCCAGCTGGACACTCTGGCCCTGCTGACCAAATGGGATCATCTGGATGTCCGAGGCTGTGGGGCTGGATGTTGCCAGCTGAATGTGTCTCCTAAGGGGCTGGAAAGTGTTCGGTTACTGTCCCTAACTGCTTGTTAGGTCCCCTGCCAGGGAAGCTTCCAAGTCTTACTGGTTTGCAGCTCTGCTGTGTTCTTCCCATGGGTGCCTGGAGCCACTCCTGGTGGAAACTCCTTGGAAACTCCATGGGCCTCTGCTGTAGTGGAAGAGCCACTTCTTCCTCCATGTGTGTCCTGTAGAGATTGTATGGTCATGAAATGGCTGAGGGTGGAGCTACTGAAGTGGAATTTGGAGCTCACCTTGGAGCCTCCTTTCCAATGCTAGAGACTTCTTTGCTCCACAGGCCTTGCACATTGCTTGAAGGAGCTGAAGGTTTGTGCTCTGGTTGAGGTAATCCTGGATCATGGACTTCTGCCATGGCTTTCTTTTCCAGATGCGCTGGTATCCTCCCTCTGAAGCTACTCAGCAAGGATGGAAGTCTCGTCAGTTTTGTTAGTTCATTAGTAAGTAATTAATTACTCTTGGAGTCAGGTCTTTGTCTTGCTCTTCCTTGGGCTCCTTGGACTCTCGTGGGAAGGAGGGACAGGAGGTTGGGCTCAGCCCCACACACCCACCCAAGGATGTGGTTGGGTTTCCCGGATGGGTGATGGGAGCAGGGAGACCCCCGAGCGCTGGGGTGGGGAAGGGGCTGTGGGACACACTCAGGACACAGGTCCAGCTGGCCCTGCTGACCGTGCTCCTCTCCCACAGTGTCTCTCCTCGGCTCGTGTTCCTCCTCCCTGCCTCTCCGCAGAGGGATGTGCCAGGGACGATTGCTCCGACTCCTCTGGGTTTGGTTTGCGGCCAGCAGACGACACGCCCAGCCCCGCCACGCTGCCCCCGGGGCTGCCAGCACCCCCTTCCCCGGACTGAGAAGCTGCCATGGCCCCAGCCATGGGCTGTGCGCTGCCTCCATCCCTCCCTCCCTCTCTCCATCCCTCCCTCAAGCCATGCCCAGGACCTCCTCCCTGACGAGCTTTGCCATCCGGCTGCACTGAAACCCAGCCGGGGGCTCGGTCCTGGGCTTCCCCGGGCACGCCCTGCCCCGGGGGCAGCTCGGCTGAAGGAATCGAAAGGCAAAATGGGTTTTGCATGTTTTCTGGCATGAATTAAAACACTTAACTTGTGTCTGTGTGAGTGTAAGTTTGTTTGTTCTAGCGTTTGTGTAACCATTAGCAACAGGTCTTGGCCCAACAGATTGATCCATCAAGGTTTTCCTCTTGCTTCGGTGAAGACTTGGCTTTGAGAAATACTAACTGTCCTTGTCTCACCCCTTCTCCCACCTCCACCCTCCCCTCCTCAGGACCTACCAGAAAAATTTGAAAAATGCTTTTTTTTTCCTTTTTTTTTTTTTTTTCAAAGTACAATGCACTGGGTTTTTTTTTCCTCATCCATTCTGCTCTGGTTTTAAAGTCAGGGTTATTATATTATTTTTCTCCTTCTTTAGACTTCTATATATAGAACAGCTGTAAAATATCTAACCTCTTTTTTTTTCCCTACATCCTTCTGATTGGAGAGCATCCAGTCCTGCCAAATAATCATCCATCCTTATGGGAATACCGAACAAAAAAAAAAGTATGAGTATTTTTGTACCATGTGTAATAAGGAAATATTTATGCATCATAAAGGATTTCTTGTGTGTTTGTGTGCAATTAATTATTATTATTAAAGAGAAATTGTAATCCTGTAAGATAAGTTAATGTTTAGTTAAAAGCTTGAAAAAGAAGGGTTGTCTTCTGTACCAATGATTCAGTCAGGCATAGTAAACAAGAAATTGTGCAATTTTTGTTTTAGCATCTTATTGCTTGGTATTGAAGTGCTTTAAGTATTATCTGACCCTGGCTGTCTCGCTTGTATTGAAAGATTTGAGAATAAGTTGCTCTATAATTGCTGATCCTATGAGAATGTGAAACTGGATAATATATGAAATGCAACAAAAAAAAAAATCCTAAAAAAACCCAGAGGCTGCTGTGAGTTTTTCTGTGATCTTGGGTGTTTTCTTGTGGGAATGGTGTGGGATGCCTCAGGCCCAGCCTGGCCCCTCTCTGGTCCCATTTCCCAGGCTGGAAGGATGCAGGCTGCTTTGGGCTACAGCTGAGGCCAGGAGCTGGGATCTTCCCTCCCCTGCTGGGAGAAGGGCAAGTCCTTGCCTCTATGGCTCTGTGTTGGGGGGGTTGGTGGTGCTGAGCTCTGCTGGTGGCCTCTGCAAGGGCAGCCCTGAGCATTTTTGGGTGTTTTTGTTTCCCCTCCCAGCGCCTGTGGAGGCTGAGGGCCTCTCCTCCGTGCCAGCAGTGCAGAAGGAGATCTCCATAGAAGGCAAACGTTCTCCGCGGCTGGAGCGTTGCCTCGCGTCCGCCCAGCTCCTGCTCTGGTGCCTGGGCTGCCCAAACCTTTCTGTGGCCTTATCTGTACCCGCTCCAGCAGCTGTGGGAACAGCAGTCCTGGGGCAGGGGTGGTTGTCCCACTGGGAATCTCCATGCAGGGGCCAGGGGCTCTCCCTGCTGTGCCTCAGGAGTCCCCATGGCCTAGCTCACTGACCCCTGTGCTGGGGCACTCCAGAGCCCTCCCACGCACCTTCCCGCCCCGGGGAGCAGTGTTTTCCTCTCTCCCCAGGGCTTCGAGGGCAGTGCTGAGTAAAAGCAAGGAAAAAAATTAGAAAAAGGCAGGTCTAAAAATAGCCGTGCTGGCCCCCGTGCCTGGGAATGGACTCGAGCGAGTGCTGCTGCTCGGGGCAGTTGACTCTCTGTGGGGCTGCGGGCTGGCCGCACCACAGCAGGGCCCCAGCCCCTTCCCATGGGATTCCCCTCCCCGGCTCCTGCTTCCATCCCGCTCCAGCCCCAATCCCAGCTCCGCTGGGCCGGCTCTTCCCTGCTGGGCCTGTCCACATCTCTCAGCTCTGCTCACCTGAGCGGAAACGCCCTGGAGAGCAGCGGGGCCTGGTATGGGAGCGTGCAAGCCTTTAAATTATAGAGCAGACTTTTTCCTGTTCTCTTTTTTTTTTTTTTTTCTTTAAAAAGCCTTTAGCACATGCATTAACATGGCCGGGCCATGAATAATTTACGCCCGGCTCTATTAAGCTTTTACACTGGGACCTGCTCGCCTCGTAGCTAAAGTAGGTCACGTCTGCTCCAAGGGTCCCCGGGTGTCCCTTCCCGGCCAGCGCAGGCTTGTGGGCACACGTGTGCCCCGGACCAGCCTCATGTGCACTGCCCCGGCCCCACCCCGGCTGCTCCCGACGGGCTCCTACTCAAAGAGACCCTCTGGGAGGTGGTCTGGGGACAGGGAATGCCCCCAGAATATCCACATCCCCAGACAGGATGAAGCTCTAGGTGCGGGGAAGCTCTGTGTGGGGCACGAGCTGTTGGCATCACCAGGGAAAGGGTGCAATTCATGGCACCTTTGGTCCTTGTGCTGCCTGGGCACATGCATCTCATAGCCAAAGGACAAACCTACCAGGGAATAGAGAAGATGACAATGAGGTTGGAAAAAATACAGGGGGAAAAAAGGCTGCTTTTGTCATGCTTTCGTTTTACACTTTACTGGAAACCCCCCCCCCCCCATTTTCCTTCTTTTGAAGGTGGGACAAACGATAAATTCTGGAGCTTTGGACTCTTTTCTCCCCGACATGTTGTGCTCTGCCATGGTGTGTAGCCTGGGCACTGAGGCAAGGAGCACTTTGGGAATAGAAAATCCAGCTGTTGTGATGCAAAAGGGCCTCTCAGCATGGCTGTGCTGGAAAAGCTGCTCCTATTGGAGGTGATCTGACATGCTCACAGCCAGCCAGGGGGGCCAGATTGGAAACTCTGTCCCTGCTGCAACCAGAGGGTTAGGAAGGGATTCAGGTTATCTCACACCAGTGTTCATCCAGGGATATGCTGGTCACAGGAGCTCCTGTCTCTGAGTCAGGAGCATCCCACAGTGCTGATTCTCCCCTCATGTCCCACATACCTTTGCTGATGGTTAAGGGTCCCCAGATGCAGCTCAGTCGTGTGGGTGATGATCGGTGCTTTCTGCCCATTTCTCTGGGAAATGCAGTGAAGAACAATTCCAAGGGCTTGTGTAAAGGATCAAACCCCAGCAATTCCCATCTGCTGCTCTGTGCCAGCACTGCTGCCACTGTCCCCTTCCCTGTCCCCTCCCAGGCCGAAGCCTGTCATTTTGAACATCATTTTGAACATCACTGATGACCTGCCTGTTTGCCCATCAGGCAGAGAACAACGGCCACAGCTGTGAGGAAATGTCTCAGAGAGTCCCAGCTCCATCCTGCAGCAGGATTTAGCATCTACTGCTCCCTACTGATTTCCGGGAATCATAGAGTCACAGAATTTTTTAGTTTGGAAAAGCCCTCTAAGAGCAGTGAGTTCATCCATTCCCCAGCACTGCCAGGTCCACCACTAAACCAACATTCCCTAGCACCACATCTTTGAACAGTTCTAGGGATGGTGACTCCACCACCGCCCTGGGCAGCCCCTTCCAATGCCTGACCACCCTTCCAGGGAACAAATTTTCCCCAACACTCAACCTAAACTTCCCCTGGCACAACTTGGGGCCTTTTCCTCTCATCCTGTCCCTGTGCTCTGAGAGCAGAGCCTGAGCCCCCCTGGCTGCCCCTCCTGTCAGGAGTTGTGCAGAGGCACAAAGTCCTCCCTGAGCCTCCTTTTCTCCAGGCTGAGCTCCTTTCCAGCTCCCTCAGCTGCTCCTGGTGCCCCTTCCCCAGCTCTGTTCCCTTCTCTGGACATGCTCCAGCACCAAAATGTCATGAGGGGCACAAAGCTGAACACAGGATTTGAGCTGTGGCAAGAAGCTGCATCTCATGCAATGTTGCTGGGATTCCCCTGGCAAATGTGTGTTGTCCACCCTCACGAGGATGAGGAGCAGGTCTCCTGTGGTCAGGGAGTGTCACATGTCTGTGGGGCCCCAGCCCATGGCATGTGGCCAGATAAAATGACTGGCAGAGATGGGTAATGGTGGAGGAACTTGGTAGCACCTCTGGAAGAGGCAGGTTGGGCTGGGAGGTGTACAAGCAGGCTCAGCCAGGCCTGAAATATCACCGGGAGGGCAGGGAGAGGTAGGGAATGATGGACACCAAGCTGATGTTCTGGCTGCCTCAGGATTCCTTATTGCACAATGCTCCCTCTCAGGAGTTTTGCTTGGATATCACCACACTCTCACAGCTCCAAAAGTACCTCTGCTCTCCCCCTGCCAAACACCTACTTGTTGAACTATTCCCTAACCCAGCAACAAGCCTGTTACAGACTTGGAATTGGCATCCCAAACCCCATGGAAAGACACAGGTGATAAAGAACGGATGGCAGAGGGATCATGTAACAAAATACACCCCAAAAATAACTGTTAGGGAAAGGTGAGGGGTGCCAGGTCCCACCCCCAAAGGGACAGATGACACGGCAGAGGGGCCTTGGGGGTCAAGGGGGCCTTGTCCTGCTGCGATGGGATCCTGAGGGCTATTAATTACAGGAAGTGCCTCCACTGCAATTCAAAAAATACACGGTATCAGATCAGATTTGCGAAGAACAAGAGCTGCTCTGAGCCGGTCAGGCTTTAACAGCGTTGTTATTTGGGATGGCGTGATGAGGTCTGCGCTGTCACGACATGCACAGTTTAGCTGGAAAGCCAGGAGGTGGCATCAGAGACCTGAGCACAGGAAACCAGGACTCTGCCAGAAGGAGCTCAACAGCAGTGCGCAGCTCGGGACAGTGGAGGAAACACTCATGCATTTTGTCATGCACCTTCTTCTCCCTGGGACAGGGAGAGTGGAGATACTTTAGGCAAAGAATCTCTATATTAAGTTAATAGAGGAAAATGTTTTAATTTTTCTGGTCAGCTACAGCATTGTTATGAAAAATACACTGAATTTGAGCTGGGATGGGATGGGGTGGGGGGTGTTTTTCATAGTCCAACCGGACTGAGGTGGGACTATCACCACTCAGGCCGGCCCTGGCTTGTTCCAGCTGAGCCTGGGAATGCCCTGGGGCTGGAGCTGTCCCTCTTCTGGGTGCCTCTCCCATGCATAGCTCCTGGTATTACTCATTTATCTCAAAAAGAAGAAGAAATATGATGCCTTCTGTGATGACACAGCCATGACACACTCGGCTCTCTACCCATACGGGCAGTGGGAGCCACCCCGGCGGGGCACTGGGCAACCTGTGCAGCTCCTTTGGCGAGCGAGCGCGATGGGCAGGAGCAGCAGCGTCACCCTGCGGTGTGTCCGGACAGACGGCAGATGGCCCTGGGGGATTAGCCCGGGACAAGCTGGGATGCCCGAAGGGAGAAGAGGCCACTGCTGCACTTGCAGGTCCCAGCCCAGCGCAGGCAGGAGACCAAGAAGAACCAGCTGCAGCAACCTCTGGGGCAGAGGAACACCAGAGCCTGATAAAAACGTGGAAGGATCTCTAAATACATCAAAATGTCCTGCTCTCTTGGTCTGGGGCACTAAGATCAGGAGAAATCCCAGCTTTTCCTCTGGGATGCAGATGGGTTGGAGTCTCTAGGGTGTTTGTCCTGCTATGGGAACCCAGAGCTCTCTCATTCCCTCCATTTCTCACGCTCCCTAAGCATGGCAGAGCGTGGCTCATGTCCTGGGCTTCTTCAGGTGGGATTCACCTCGTGGGCTTCATCCATCGGGCATCATCCCTGGGCTTTGTCCATTGGGCTTCACCTGCTGGGCTTAATTGTGGCTGACACATTCCTTTCATGCTCCTCTGGGTGCCAGGAGGGAGTGGGACCTCCTGAATCTCTCCTGGGTCTCCATGCTGCTCACCCAGGACAGGAGTTTCAGCAGGCAAAGGGAGACTGCCTTGTGCCAGCATGTTCAAGACAATGGCTCCTGCAGCAATTGCTGACTCTCAGGGCAGGCTGGTCCCACCACTGACAGGTTTCCATCACTTCCCTCGGCCCTTTGTCCTCTCGCTGTCCTTGACATCATGCTGAGGGCTGAGCTGGTTGCTCGGTGGTCTGTGGGGGTGCCATGGGTCCCCCTCATGGCACAGCTACAAGTGCTCTTCCCTCTCTGCTGTTAAAGACAGCAAGACCTGCCCACCCCCAACTGGAGTCTCTCAGAATGTGGTGGAGATTCTCGGGGGTCTGTCACCCTTAAGGACCACGAGCAAGGTTTTGGCAGGGGACCCTGATCCTTGCAAATGTCTGGGAAAGGCTGTCAACCACTCTGTGTCCACAGTGTCCCCGGTGTCAGCCTGAGCTGGATCATTCTTCCCTCAGTAAGAAGCATTATGGCTGCCCAGCTCCAAATATCTGCCACCTCGTCCCTGCCAGGGGTGGGTTCGTGCCTGCCAATGCCCCTAGGAGGTCTCTGCACTAGTGGGAGACCCTGTGGGCCATTTCTGCAGGTGCCTGCAGGTGCACCCGATCAGACTGATCCCGACACCTTTCCTCGGGAACAAGTTCTGCCGAGGCAGACAGTCTGAGCCTCCAGTGTCACTTAGGAGTGCTCAGCTCAGCAGGGCCCCCGATGGGGTGAGAAACACCTGGTAACAACCCCCACATCACAAAAGCCTCCCACAGCTTCTCCTGCCAGACCTGCAGCTGTACCTCTGCTTCCCAAATCCCACCTGGATGTAATGAGAGGATATGGGGAAGGGTTTGGAGCAGCAGGAGAGGCTGAGGGAGCTGGAAAGGAGCTCAGGCTGGAGAAAAGGAGGCTCAGGGGGGGACCTTGTG
This sequence comes from Erpornis zantholeuca, assembly GCA_013400515.1. NCBI lineage: Eukaryota > Metazoa > Chordata > Aves > Passeriformes > Timaliidae > Erpornis > Erpornis zantholeuca. Next base: position 86,059 of record VZTN01030271.1, on the reverse strand, counting down.
GCTCTGCACAACTCCCTGACAGGAGGGGGCAGCCGGGGGAGATCAGGCTCTGCTCCCAGGGAACAGGGACAGGATGAGAGGAAATGGCTTCAAGTTGCACCAGGGGAGGCTTAGATTGTATATCAGGGAAAATTTCTTTATTGAAAGGATGGTCAAGCACAGGAACAGGGCAGTACTGGAGTCACCATCCCTGGAAATGTTCCAGAAATGTGTGTGTGGCACCTGGGACCGTGGTTCAGTGGTGGACACAGCAGTGTTGGGGAACTGTTGGACTTGGTCACCTCAGAGGCTTTTCCCAGCCTAAATGATCCCATAATTCTGTGATCCTGTTCCAGCCTTCCCCTTGTGACCCGAACACATTAAAATGCTGACAAGAACCCAACAGGGTAAAAATTGATTGAAGTTTAATTAAATACCCCTATTTTAGGTTGCCCCTCTGGTGTAGCACTTCGATGTGGGCTGGGAATCAGCAAGGGAATACTGCTTTTCCATGGAAGTTGACACTTGTAGGTAGTTGGTTCCTTAGGGACAATTTTTGGGAGCTGAAGAGGAATTTTTCTCTGGCTGTGCCAGTATCCTCCTGAAATGCAGTAACTGGCTTTGAACAGAGCATTTTGACAAGGACCTACTTCCTTAATATTTACCAAGGAAAGGTTTACCGAGAAATCCAAGGGACCACTGTGCCTGTTGTCTTGGTTTCGTTTATTAAAAAA
>VZTN01030271.1:0-76551 GCA_013400515.1 Erpornis zantholeuca | reverse complement strand
CCTGGGGATGTCCGGCACCCCCGGCTCCTCCCGGCTCCGGCTGAGGCTGCGAGCGGGGCTCCGGCTGCGAGCGGGGACGGGCCGCGGCTGCCCATGGGTGCGGGGTGACCTGTGGGGAGCGGGGGCCCAAATTCGGGGGTGCTCCGTGGCTGGGTTCCCCCCATCCCCTCTGTGGGGAAACCTGTGACCGCTTCGGGCTCTTCATAGCGTTACGGGGAATGACCCGGGCAGGAAAAAAATTACAGCAGCCCTCGTGTGCCTGGGAGGTGTAACATTTTTGCAAGGGAAATAAATTCATAGATACGCTCATTCATGTGAGCAGAAGGATGCAACAGTATCAGAAGCGTGGTCTATTTTTAGCTGGTTCTGCCAACTTTGCATGTCCTATCCTGTACATTTTTTGGTTTTCCACTCTTGGAAATGTTTCAGCTGCAGAATGCTCTTAGGGGGCACAATCTTGAGATCTTTGCCAACTCTGTTTGGCTGGAAAACCTTTTATCCCTGAAACCCACAACCCTCAAAAAACTTTCTTTTTTTTCTATTTTTTTTTTTTTAAATGAAATTAGTCATTCTCACAGCTGAGATGAGTGCTCCCAGGGAGCAGGAGTGGAGGGTGGTTGTTGCTTCTTTGGGCTGTCAAAGCCCAGGTGAGCAGCAGGAGGGAGGGTTTAGGGGGAGCAGGTGCTGGAGGACCTTCCTGGACAGGGCGGGGCTTTTATTTTCTATTTTTTTAGTACTTTAAGCTCATTCTGCTTCTTTGGCTGCTAATGCTTGGCTCTTCCTGGATGCTGAATCACCACAGCGCTGCTGGAGAGCCGCGTCTTCCACCTTGGCGAGTGCCAAAGTGGGGGAAGGAAGATTTCCACGGGTAAACATTGGCAGGCAGCTTTCTGTACACAGAGTCCTGGCAGGAGGGTTCTCAGGAACACAGACTTTGGATACATGCCTTGTTTAGGGGATGATTACCTGGGAAGCAGTTGATTTTTTACCATTCCCACCCAGCTCAAGTGACACCTGCCGAAGCCCGAGCTGTGCCATGTGGGTGGCTCCTGGTGGCTCCCAGGCACTTCCCAGGAACCTTTGACACAACTGCACTCTCACTACAACCACGTGTAGCCTGACTACCAAAAGAAATCCAAATGGGTTGAGGATTGAGGTGGTCCCTCTCGTTCAAGAACATGCTTCCAAAGCCCTGTGATTTAAGAAAGGTGTCTGAGACTTGTGAAGGTGGAGACTGGCTCCATCACATCTGTGTTGGTGGTCTCTAAACTGGCTTATACCCAGAGGTGTGAGTTTTCCTTGGATCTTTGTACTGCTGGAGACCTTAGAGCTGGTCACCAGTGCCCTCCTGCCTCACTGGCAGCACCTTGTGTGATCCTCCTGAGCTTCCCTGAAGTTCCTTTCCCCAATGTGGATGGTGCTCACTGTGTTGACCCACTGATGATAGGAGTAGTCTCAGCAGTGAACTCTGAACTTGTTATCTGTTACTGATACCCAAAGCTGGGTGACACCATCTTCCCGTAATTCCCACACCTTTCTTGATTCTTGGATGTGTTCCCCATGGGCAGAGTCGCTGTGATCCCAGTGCTGTGTGGAAATGTGTTTGCTTTGTTTTTCTTGACTCTCCTCTTGCCCTTAGGTAGTTGCACAGGCTCCTCTTTGCTGCCCACTGAGGATTTATTGGTTTTATACTTGTACTATGGCCTCCCTTTCTATGTCTCCTTTCACAGAAAATATTTGCTGCACTTGCTCTACCAGTCACCATTTCTGAACTTCTCAGTGAACAACAGACAACAAGCAGAACTTGTGTCTTTGGTGTCCTCCACTTTAGTCACTCTTATTTTCTCCAAATCAAGCTGGAGGATTCACTTCCCACCAAGATATTTGGGTTTTTTAGGCACAGTTGTTATTGCCAGAAAAAAAAGTGTGGGTTTTTTTTTTTTTCATACACACACATTTTTCACCTAGAAGTTGGCTTTGTCTCTCACTGTGGACTTTCTGTTCAGTCTGTACCTGTGGTGTGTCACCAGATCCTGTGCTTATTGCATTCTCTATAAAAGAGGTTACATCTAGATTGACCTCTTTTAGAAATAATGCTCTGGGCTGTTTCCTCAGTGGAACAAAACAAAGTCCCCACATAGAAAAATTGCAGATACAGGTCTGAACATGGAAAATTTCAGTCAGTTGAGTTGTATCAGAACACGTTTCCAGAGTTTTTCTTTCCATGATGTTTAGAAGGCTGTCGTACAAAATAGAACTTGAGGAGTATAGTGGGATTTAAATAGATAAAATGCAGAACAGAGCTCCTCAAAGCTTGAGTAGCAATTTTTTAAGGGTTTATTGTTGGCACTATTCTGGGGGCTTTTCTTAGACACATGATCCTCAGGGTGGGTATTGTATTGTCCTGATGTTGTAAAACCCAACAAAATTATTCCTTTGCTGAGGGAGCAATTATTCACCAAGCTGAGGGAGCTTGGTGAAGGCAAAAGCCCTGTGGACCTTTTGGGTGGAAGGGTAATATGGGCAACTGTTCTAACTCTGATTTCCTCATTCATCCCCTAAAGAGGTGCCATGGCAATTACATGAGAATGTGGATTTATACCTTATTAGGTATAAATCATTATATATATATATATAATGTATAAATTATGTATTATTGGCACAGGTTGGTGAGGCCCTGGCACAGGTTGCCCAGGAGAAGCTGTGGCTGCCCCATCCCTGGAAGTGTTCACCCATGGCAGGGTGTAGAATGAGATGAGCTTTAAGGACCTTTCCAACCCAAACCATTCTGTGATTCAGTTGTTCTATGATTATGTAGTCAAAAAGTTTTGTATTATTTAAGATAATGATATAAGCACTGCTGTATTAAGGCTTTATAGAAGAGGTGTTCAGAATCTTCCTGGTTACAGAAGGTGGTTTTTTTTGAAGGATTCAGCTGAAACTTGGGGCTGCTCCAGTGCGGAGAAATTTAGTATATGTCTCTTGTCTGGGCAGGAAAAGGGAATTTACTGCAAAATAATTTGGAGAGTGGATTTACAAGCTGGCAGTGTGCTTACTGCTAGAGCTGCCTGTTACTCCACTGAGCATGGAAAATGAGGGGAGCTTAGGAGCAGGCTCTGCGTGGCACAGCCATGTCTTATGGAGCAGACAGAACCAAAAACCTTGTCTGCTTATGGATTTACCTGAGCTAACCAGGGCTAAGTTTCCACAGATATTCCCAGGGATATGAACAAACAGCTAAATGTTTTTTTTTTCCTTTTGTCCATAGGAAAACCGTCCAATCCCAGAACCAGGTCCCAATGGTAGGTCTACAGATGACTGATTCTCTCTGCTTTCTTTACTTCTCTCTTTGTTTTCTCATTTTCTTTTGTTACTCCTTCATAATATAAAATACTTCTGAGGAAGTACAATATTATCAAAAAAAGATTGCGTGGCTGAAACAGATGCTGCCGCTTTTCCAGCTGAAAAGAAGAGCTGGAGCAGTCACAGATAAACCCCTTTATATGGCTTTTTTGCTTTCCGTTCCATCAGTTCGTGTATGTCACAGTAAATGGCTCTTGGGACATGTCAGATGATCTTATGCAGGACTCAGCATTAATAGGATGGGCATATGGGCTGATAGAAATTTGATTCACTAACTCTCCAGGGCTGAAATCATAACTTAGGGAGAAGGAAAAATTAAATGGACTTGCTCTTTTATTCCTGCTCCAGCAATAATAATGTCCCTCTTAAATTGTATTATTTTGTTGACCATATTTTTTATTGACATTAGCTTTTGTCTTACTCTATTTTAAGCCTTCTTGCTTTGTGAATCATTGCATGGTTTTGTATTTCAGCAGGTGGCTCACGAATGTGCCACTCTTCTAAGGTGTGCATGCAATTCTGGCATGTTGATCGAATGCCAGTAAATTTGCATGTGTCGATACTGGCTTGGCCTTTGCTCTGGGGCCCAGGGACAGCCCACGTGCTGCTCTCCCCGTGCCTAAGAAGGTTGGTTTTTCTACAAGGAACTTTCCCTGTTTTTCTGGCAGAGGTCCTCCTGCGCATGCATTCCGTTGGGATCTGTGGCTCCGACGTTCACTACTGGCAGCACGGTCGGATTGGGGATTTTGTTGTCAAGGATCCCATGGTGCTGGGACATGAAGCTTCCGGGACTGTCATAAAAGTGGGCTCAGGGGTGACTCATCTGAAACCAGGTATCTGGAACCAAAACCATCTGTTTGTTTTCCTCCTAATCAAGTTCCCGAAAATGTGTCGATAACAGGCTGTGTTTTTTTCTGTCACGTAAATTTATCTGAGGTTCTGAACTCACAGTATGACCTTCTCCTTCAAAAAGTGTCACTGCACTGCTATTAGTCACCCATCTTAGCCACTAGTATATGATATCCCCTAGTTAGCTTTATCCTGGGATATCTTGAGCTGGTCTGACTGTATTTTAATGCAGAGCAGAGTGTATACTGGTACAAGGTGCCTTTTAAGGAAGCTTGATAAAGCTTCAGAAACCACATCTATAGCTCTTGCCAGTGACTTGCTGTGAGTGTTTCTTCTCTGTGTGTGTTCTTGAAGGAGCAAATGGCCTCCTGCAGTGCAGAGGTCACTTGGAGCAAGTGCTCCAGGCCCTGTGGTGGGACCTCTACAGCTAGCTGTGCTCATGAATGTCCTAAAAATGGACTGAGCAGGGAGTTCTGCAAAGTTTGCTGATGAGAGCAACTTAGGCAAGTTGGAGAGGATGTGGGAGAGAGCCAGCAAGAATTACAGAGAGACCCAAGGGGTGCCAGTGAGGTGCAGGTGAGATTCAACACATGTAAACACAAAGTGATGTCCATGATAGAAGAAATAAAACCAGCTTCATATCTAAAATGCTGTGCTGACGATCACTGCTGAAGGATGAGACCTTTGGCTCCAACACTGTGCATGGGAGCATTGGCTCAGCAGCAGTGAAAATGCAAATCACTGGTAGGAAGGGTGATGCCTTAAATGGCTCCCTAGAAACAGAGACCAGGCAGGAATAAAGGAATCAAGGAGGGATTGGTTGGAAAGGCCTTCAGAGGTACACTCTGGGCTCCAGAGGCTCCTGCCTCAGTGCATCCCAACATGGACAAGGACAGCTCCCGAGTTCTTCCCACTTTGATATCAGCATCAATTCCCCAAGCAGAAGCCAGGCAAGGATGGAATTTCCCCAAGCTTGCCCCCCTCTCCCCAAGATGAAGGTTTGCAGTTCTTGGTCTGAGTGTCCTTGGAGAGCAAGTTAGAGAGGTTTGTTGTGTCTATCTTAGCATAGAGGACAGCACTTAATGAGCTACAGAAAACTTCAGAGTTACACTAGCAGTACAGGATTTGAAAAATATAAAAGTTAAAACCTAAGGCATCAAGGGGAGAGAGACTCAGAGGATGTCAGTGCACATCTGGAACTTTGCATGCAGGTCTGGTTTCCTCTTTACCGAAAGGATGTAAGACAAGTGAGAAGGACCAGGAGATAACGAGATGTGAAGCAACATCTCTGACAAATGTCAGAGAACTTCATCTGGGAGCTAGAGAGACAACTTAAGGATGTGAGGACTCATGGAGGGCTGGGAGAGCAGGTTGCCCGTTCTCTGGTGGCTCCTACACCCGAGCAAGGCACAGTGAGGTGCAGCATTCACCTGAGATGTAGCAGGCCATGCAGTTTACATGGTGGAAGGAGGAGAAGTTGTTGAGTGTTACTAAGGACAAACAAACCACTTGCAACTTGGGAGGCCTCACAGCTGGGTATAACGTGAGGCTGGGAGAGTATTCAGTGTGTGCTTGTCCTGCCTCTGTCCTGTCAGATACCCGTTGTTGGCCAACTCAGAGGGAATGCAGTGGTCTAGATGGCTCTTTACTACCATCCTGCTTATCCCCATATCTGCCTGAAAGCCTGTTTGTGGAGAGCTTTGCTCAGAGGTTTGGCTCTGATTGGCTTTCTCTGCCAAATAAATGTGAGGCTTTGTGTCCCTTGCAAGCTGTACTGTACTCACACTGTTTTCTCTAGTCCATCCTGCTTTGTGTCTGCGATTAAATAATTGCTCTTTGTCCTGCAGTGTGTGTGTCCTTCCATCACTCTGGGCTACTCTGTTGTAGCATCAAGCTGTCTCAGTTCCCAGATAAGTCATGCTAGGCTCCTGGGTGTTCTGCACCTTAAGCTTCCTTCCTTGTGTTGAGGCCGTGGCACAGGTTGCCCAGAGAAGCTGTGGCTGCCCCATCCCTGGAAGTGTTCAAGGCCGAGCTGGATGGGGCTTGGAGCAGCCTGGTCTAGTAAAAGGTGTCCCTGCCCATGGCAAGGAGTGGAACAAGCTGAGCTTTAAGGTCCCTCCCAGCACAAATACTTCCATGATTCTATGATTCCCAAGGAACAGTCCTTTCCAGCTGCAGTGTGGTGGCTAGCCAAGCTCACCTGCTCTATCCTCAGTATTTCCTATTCTGACTACTATAGATTCCAGCAAAATATCTGATCACAGTGTGATTGCCTGGGGGCTGCCCTTTCATCTGCTGAGGTTGGCTGCAAGGCAGCTGGAGGGAGGTGTGTGTGTGGCTGAGCTTCCATCTGTGCTTGTGCCTCTGAAACACCATCTCTTCCCAAGTACCTGGGAAGATCTTGGTGATGAGTCTGCTGTGAAGGAAGCATTGGGAACCAGCCTGGTGTGTGCAGCAAGACCTTCCTCATGCCCCTCCTGCCTGTATGGTGCCAGCGTTTCTGTGGCTTTTGGTGCTACTCCTACCTGTGTGCCACCCTGTCCCTGACCCACTCCGTTTGCTTTCACCCTGGCAGGTGACCGTGTGGCCATCGAGCCGGGTGTCCCAAGGGAAGTGGATGAGTTCTGCAAAACTGGGCGCTACAACCTGTCCCCGACCATCTTCTTCTGCGCGACACCCCCTGACAACGGGAACCTGTGCCGCTACTACAAGCACAGTGCAAGCTACTGCTACAAGTCAGTCCATGTTCCCTCCACAGAGAAATATACGGTCCCTGGGGGGAGATTAGCTGCAGCAATCACCTCTTGGCCCTTTGGAGCACTCTTTATGTGATCCCAACAGGTTTTATTGCTTTCTGATCCATAAATAACATGCCTAAGCTTGGATGGCAGCCACTTTGCAAAGGGTTTGTCAGGCAGGCGTAGTTTATCCCCTCCAGCGCCAGACATAAACATTGCTTGCATGTCTCCTGGGATGTCACCACTGGTTTACCTTTTAATTATTTTCTTTTTCCCATTTGCTCCCTGCTCTTGGTTTCTCTCCTGTCTCCTTTTATATCCTTGCCTTCCTAGGCCAGTGCCTGAAGGTCTTTGTCTGGTTCTCTGAGCTGAGTTTTGCTTCTGCTTTTCAGGAAACCCCAGGGTGACTGCTGACATCTCGCTCTGTCGTTTGAAACAAAGCCATCGCACTTTGAGCAGAGCAGGAACAAAAAGCAGGGGCCCTGCTGAGCTGTTTTTTCATGTGACCCTGAGTGTCCTCACTAAGCTACCAGCATTACTCATCTGTTTTCATGTCCAGTTCAGCAAACTTGAGTATGTTATTAATTGTGGCAGCACTGGCACATTTACTTAGAAGCAAATCTGTGCTTAAACACTCTGACAAATCATAGAATCCCAAAAGGGGTTTGGTTTGGAAGGGACCTTAAAGATCATCCCATTCCACCCCCTACAGTGGGCAGGGACACCTTCCACTAAATCAGGTTGCTCCAAGCATCATTCAGCCTGGCCTTGGACACTTCCAGGGATGGGGCAGCCCCAGCTTCTCTGGGCATCCTGTGCCAGAGCCTCAAATACTCCAAGACCTGAAAAAACCTGTGCAACGTTAAACCCACTTAAGGGCTTTTAACAAGGAGTTAAAAATAGCCCAAGTAGTGTCCCCCTGAGGCTGCTCTACCTGTGGGCCTTGTTCTTTTTCAGTGTGTACGGAGCTGGTACTTCCATGAGCAAGAACATCCTTGGGACTGATCTTTGGTGTCTGCAGGGAAAATGTTCAGGATGGCGTCAGTCGGAAGGAGGCATTTGACTGTGCTTCTCCTGAGAGTCCTCAGGCAGGAAGCATTCAAAGCAGATACCAAGCAGCTGCTGTTAGGATGAGGTGCTGGTCTGGATGGGATTAACATCTCACTGTCCAGACCCACTGTCATTGATTTCCTGCGTATCAAAAGAATATTTTCTGACATCACAAATTTTTGCTTGACAGGAAGTGGTTGGTTTGCAGCGGGCTTCTTCCAGGCTTTTGCTTTTTTCCTCCAGTTTGAGAAAATATTACTTTGGCTATTTTATTTTATTTTTAAGCCTTGGGATACAAAGCCTGGACCTGGTGCTCTCAGTTTCAGATCAGCAGTGCTGCAGCTGGCTCATGTAGAGCAGATTCCCTGGCATGCAGTCACTCTGCCAGCACAGATTTGCTAAGAACAGATGATGGCTGAGCTCAGTGAGCTTTCGCACATTTGAGCAGTTGTTGTGTGTCCTGCTGGTGGCCAGACTCTGTGGTGGGTGCTCTGAGTAACTTGATGGAGGTGGGATCATGCTGGGAAGCTGCCCTCCCCACTGACAGGGCAGTGCCCAAACCCAGCAGTAGCCAACGTGATGCCAAACTCTGTGACAACTGAACTCTTGGAGTCAGACCTTTAAAGCCTCCTGGAAATAAGGGACATGCAGATATCTTACAGCTGTCTTCCCATAACCATCATTTCCATTTCTTTGGCTTCACATTGGCCTGGGTAAGATCTGACCTTGATTTTCCTGGTGCTGTCACAAAGACCATCCCGGCGGGCATAGCTCCCAGAGCTGTGTGAGAGCCCACACTGGTGGCTTGCTGGTGTGCAGCATTGTGGGGCTGAGATTTATTTCTTCCAGCAGTTCAGAAGTGTTTCATATTGTCTGCTTTTTCCCATCACTTATGTTGGCTGCGTTACAGGGCTGTTGCTGTCCAAAAAGTGTTTGATACCCACTGCACACATTGTCCCTGACTGCTGGGAGGGAGGATGCTGGGACCAGTCCACTTGTTAAAATACGTGGTGCCTCAGGGGAGAAGGTCCTGGGTGTTACGGGGAGACTTGGATCTGGCTGCCTTTCCTGGTGGCATCATCTTTGGCAGCAGGATGTTTTCTAAAAGCTGATTCAACCCTGGTGAGGGGCCTGGGAGCTCACTGGTGGGTGAGCCATAAGGCAGCTTTGGGATGGTACATAGGCAACTGGGGGGTTTATTCCAAAGGGAATGAGTGGCAAAGGAGTCCTTGTTGACTCACCAAGTACTGGAGAGTTCATGTGGGGAGGTTTGTGGGTCCCTGAGTGTGGTGCTTGGGCAAACCTCACTGATAAATGGTTCAGGTGCACTTGATGCTGCTTCAGAGGAGGGAAAGAAGCAATGGAGCCTCTTGAAGCATGTTCCAGCCTGGTGTTTCCCTGATCACAGTGTGTTTTGCCACTGCAATTTACACCCATCTTCAAGTGTCATGGTCTTCAAGTGTCATGGCTTTCCTCATCACCCTCACAGACTACATTGCTAACTGTTCCTTGTGTCCTGTTCTTGCAGGCTTCCAGATAATGTCACCTTTGAGGAAGGAGCCCTTATAGAGCCCCTCTCGGTGGGAATCCATGCCTGCAAAAGAGCGGGAGTCACTCTGGGAAGCAAAGTCTTTGTGTCTGGCTCTGGTACAATGATTGTAGTCAGTCCTTGGGTTTCCTGCCTGCTGGGAGGGGAGGGACAGCCTCAGGCTCTGCTTCTGGGCTCTGCTGTAAGGGTGGGTCATGGCAGAGCCACAGGCGTGGTGAGGGGGAACTTGGAGCTGCCAAAGTCTCCTTTGGCCAGGAACATGCTGAATTCTGGGCATGTTCCGAGGTGGGCCTGATGCTGTCGGGGAGTTGTACATGTTGTCTTTCTCTATTTTGTACCCAGGACCAATTGGCCTTGTTAATGTGATTGTTGCTAAGATGATGGGTGCAGCAGCCGTGGTAGTTACAGGTAAGTCCTTTTAGCCCTTTCAGAGTGTGCCTGTTTCCCACCAGACAGAATCATAGAACCATTTAGGTCAGAAACGGCCTCTTAGATCATCAAGCCCAACCATTAACCCAGCACTGCCAAGCCTAACCATGTCCATAAGTGCCACATGCACATGTTTTTTGAACAGTTCCAGGGATGGCGATTCCACCACTTCCCTGGACAGCCTGTTCCAGTACCTGACCAACCTTTCAGGGAGGTTTAGCAGATTAGCAGATTTTTTCCTCTGGTAGTGCTGGGTGATGGCCCAGACAGTGTTTGGACACTGTTTTCTGTGTGCAGCCACAATGTGCTTCTCCACTTGTCTTTCTCTGCCCTTCTGTCTGCTCCTGCAGGGGGTTTCATTGTCCACTGGTTATCCACAGTGGCTGAAATGGCCTTTTCAGGCTCTCTGCATTTCAGAAATGGGCCTTCCTTGCATAACTGGATCCTGGCCGTTTCTAGTCCAGCTGCTGCTTGCAGGAATGTCTTTGTCCAGCTGTGTCTGAAAACCTCTGAGGAAGGAGGTCCTATTTTTCTAGATACCTTCTCCAGGTTTGCATCTCTTGATGATGAAGCTTTTTCTGGGGTCCACTCACAAACTGTCATTTATGGAGACTTCCTCTTGATGCAAGAACTGAAATGAGTCTTCATCACCCTTGCAGCTGCCCTTCGGGTCATTGAGACAGCCATTCCCACCTTTTTTTGCCATGCTAACCTAGCCCAGCTCCTCCTAGCTCTCCTCTAAAGTTCAAACCCTCTCTCTCTGTAGCTTGCCCAGAAGGATGGAGACCTGGAGTAAGCTCAGGATGTTCTCTGGTTGAAATTTCAACCTGGAGGTTGGACAGGGTCTGAAAGTGGTGCTTCCTGCTCCCTCTATAACTCTGTGATCTTTCTGAGTGGTGATGGCCAGAAGGAGCAGTTAGAGCACAGTTCGCTCAGGACACTGAGCACAGTTCGCTGCCATTTTTACGTCAAAGCCCTAAAGGATCTGGACCTCTCAGAAGGCTGTGACTCACCTCCCCTGCTTTGAGCCGGGTGTATTTTTGACCTTTCCGTTACTGTGTTTCCATCTTTAGGTCGAGAGATAAAATTCAGGTCCCACCCTCTTGCCTTTAGGGAAACATCCTTCAGCAGTGGGTCAGGTCAAAACACAAGGCATGTATTGCCTTCTCCTCCCTTAATCCTTTTGCTGCGAAGTCCAGGGCATTTTTAGCTGCACTGGCCTCACCCTGCAGGTGTGTGTGCTTGATGGGCATGATCAGTCCACACCTCAGATTTTGTGAAGTGTTGTCATTTGAGGATGTTTGCTATAGCAGGAAAAACAACTCTGCCTCCTGAATCACGCACGAGGAACCTTGTGCCCAGCTGGGCTGGTGCAGGGGCAGGGGGTGGCCTGCTCCCTCGGTGGGAAAGGCTTGGTGAGCTGGGGGTTGGTGGGGCTGAGGCAGCTGGCTCAAGGCTTGGTGAGCTGGGGGTTGGTGGGGCTGAGGCAGCTGGCTCAAGGCTTGGTGAGCTGGGGCTTGGTGGAGCTGAGGCAGCTGGCTCAAGGCTTGGTGAGCTGGGGCAGCGGGCTGAAGGCTTGGTGAGCTGGGGGTTGGTGGGGCTGAGGCAGCTGGCTCAAGGCTTGGTGAGCTGGGGCTTGGTGGAGCTGAGGCAGCTGGCTCAAGGCTTGGTGAGCTGGGGGTTGCTGGGGCTGAGGCAGCTGGCTCAAGGCTTGGTGAGCTGGGGGTTGCTGGGGCTGAGGCAGCTGGCTCAAGGCTTGGTGAGTTGGGGGTGGCTGGGGCTGAGGCAGCTGACTCAGCCTGCCCCCATTCCTGCTCCAGCCTGGGTGTATCTTCCCCGTAGCACCAGGAGCTGCTGCTGCTGGGGACCTTGGGCAAGCTGAGCTGGCTCTCACGTGCCACAGGAGGTTCCTGGTGCTTGGTTTGTAGGATCAGAAAGCTTGGATACATGGAATTACCCCTTCTTATCTTCATGTGCTGGCCTAGGTACTGATTCTGACTCACAGACGTCTCTTCCTCATGAGAGGGGTTTGGCTGAGGTGCTCAGAGACACCCTTGAAGGTGCTGTCCCAAGTCAAATATTTGTGTGTGACATGAGCTGAGGAATGGGTTTGGTTTGGCTCGTTGCCACTGGAGATTTTGCTGCCTGTCTCAAGGAATTGCTTTCTGTTTTGGCTTTAGGAGCCAACACCTGTGAGGTGCCTGGCTGCCCACAGAGGCCCTCTTATACTTTGCTACCAGATTATTTGCGTTCACTGCCCCAAGTTTTTATCAAGTGTTTGTCTGTGAGGAGCTTTGGCTGTGCAGCACTTACACCTTTAAATGTTTGCGTTTGTTTTGACAAGCTTCTCACAGGTAGAGAAATATTTAGAAAAGCTTTTTCTTGAGAACTCACCTCCTACAGCTTCTGTCTTTGGCTTACCTGGAGTGTTTGATGTATTTAATGGACTCCAGTTGGGTGAGAACATCAATTTGTTTCATGGGTCCTCAACTACTCTTCCCAAAGGTCTGTGTCTTTCTCCACTCCACTCCTGAGTTGGTGTGATTCATATCTATGGACAACCTTCTCCTGTCCTTCTGCCTTGCTGTTGCTCTAAAAAGCTGCTTTTCTCCATAGACACAGGTAAAAGATCAGCCTTCCTCCCCAGTAAGTGAAGGGACAGTTTAGGTGTTTAGGGCTGTCTTGCTAAGCTCTGTCTGTCACTGAAGGTTCACTTAATAATTCCTACTTAAGGAATTATTGTCCTGTCTGAACCTGAAGCTCTGGGTGCTGGTGCCTCCAGAAACCTTGGAATTCAAGGTCAGGAGAGGTGAGTAACTGTACAGAGGTCAACTGCTTTGAGAAAGAAGATCAACACAGAAAATCTGAGAATAATCAAGAGTATTTATTTGTCTGTTAAGTTGGCTCATAAACCATGATGAGAGGCTTAAGGGTAATTTGATAACTTCTTTGTAAGCAATCAAAACTTTAATTAGCTCCAGGGGCTGGGAAGTGAAAACAAATTTCTGACTAGAGGCAAGATGCAAGCCTTTAATGTATAATTGACCAGTTTCCCAAGAAGTGTGTGGGGTTCAGCCACAGTAAGGTTTTAAGTCCAAATGACTTGATCCTTCCCAAGACTCACAACTGTCTGGAGCTCTGAACAACCCAGTGGCTTGCAGATCTGTCTGCTTCATTAGGTGCTTCCTGGTGATTCAGGTGTACTGAGATGTTATTGCAGCCCTGGCCAGGGCTGACAGTGTTGCTGCTGCTTTCCATCTGCTGCTTGGAGCCTGGGCTTCCCTCCTGAGCAGCTCAGCTACCCTGAAGTCAACTACAGGAAAGGTGTGGGGATTTTTGCTGCCTGAGAATGATTTTGTGGCCACTTTGAAATGCACTGGCTGCCTGTTACTCTAGGGCACTGCCTGAAGATTATTTCTGCCAAACAGACACTATAAAATATATAAAATATGTAAAATATAGAATACAATAGAATTTCTATATTATTTTATATATATTTTATATATTTTTATAATTTAAAATATATTAATGACTGAGCAGATGTTAAAAATGGCAGAATCCAGCTGTTTCTGCTGTGAGCTGGTGTTGTAAGACCAAACTTCACAGGGAGTATAGTCATTACTTGAGAGCACAGTTGAACCCCTGTGGTCTCCTTGCCATACACTGAGATTTGGGTCACAGCAACCATGCTGGGCAAAAGTGTTTCATAGCACTTGAAATGCATCAAAAAAACCCTGGGTGTGCAACTGGTGCATGGAAGGTCTCTGAGTGCAGCTCAGCTGGGGTCAAGCATGACCCCACACACAGCCTGGGTCCCATGCCCAGAGCTCAGGAGGGACAGATGTTACTCCTGAAGCCACAGGAACGAGCCTGTGCTGGGGCTTCCAGGGTGATGCTGCCTTTTCTTTTTAGCCTTGGCTTTTCCTCTTTTGTCTGCATTATATTACCCTTTGTTACCACTTCTTGAAACACCCTTCACAGTTCTCCTGGGTGCTCAGCTTGGTAGGTGTGCCCACACTTGGCATCCCAAGCCTTCCAACTGCCTGTGGGGGCTTGTCCATCCCCTGCCATGCCAGTGAGTGCCTGTCCATCCCCTGCCATGCCAGCGAGTGCCTGTCCATCCCCTGCCATGCCAGTGAGTGCCTGTCCATCCCCTGCCATGCCAGTGAGTGCCATCATTTTCGCTGTGGGATGGGCAGGGTAGAGTCTCTGTCCTGGCTCGGTCCCAGGACTGCAGCTGAGTCAGAGTGGCTCATGATGGAGAACTGGCCTTAACCTCCTCCTCTTTCCCTTGATATTTTTACCCCACCCTATCTCTGACTTCTCTAAAGTCTGTGCCCTGCCTCTTTCCCATGTGCACCCCTAGCACAGGCATCATTTTCTGAGTCTTCAAGCCCAGGACCTCTGGGAGGAGCCCACACCTCAGTTCTGGGTCTAGGAAATCTTGGCTATTACATCTTTTGCAGTGCCAGCATGTAGACCCCTGTAGACCACCATTTTAGTGCAGGGAAAAGAGCTGATTCCTTCCTGGGAAATGCCACTCTTCTCCTCAGCTGTCCACATCTTTATCTCCAGAGGTGGCCTGGTTACCAGTGGTGCCTGGAGAGGAATAGGTGGCTTTCTTCCATGGGATGTGGGATGTCCCAGCAGGGCAGCTTGCTCTGTGGTACAAACCCTCTGTGGATCTTCAGGCAATATTTACAGCCCTGTCAAGATCCCTCAGGATGGAGTACAGGAGTACAGCCATGCCCTCACAAATGTTTATCATCACCAGCTCTGTTACTCTGTGTCAATGGGGTGTCTCAGGTCCACCTTATTTCCAGACCCACATCCTTTTATCTTCGTGGGCTTGCCTGCGCATTCATCTGTGACAGAAACTGTCTGAGAGATGCTCAGCAGCCTCCAGAGCTGCTACAAGGAGGGTAAAGAGTGGGACAGGTCTGACAGCATGAACACACTAAGTGCTTACAGCTAATGCATTCTGTAGTTTGCTCAGCTGAAAGCAATTGCTGAGGGTTCCTTGAGGAAGCCCTTGGAGACCTCATGGTCTGTTCTCGTTGTGTACTGTTAGAAGTGAAATGGCCACATTAATGATCCTCTAAGCCTGTTGTCTCCTTTTGGAAGGACTTCTTGGTGCTGTCCATTGCCAGGTGATTTCTGTGCCATCAAAGAGCAAGGGTCAGAGCAACCTTGCTCCTGGCTTGTGCTTTTGAGAGATGTCCTTGAGGGTGGGAGTAAATAATGTGGACAGCCAAGAACGAAAAATACAAGAGTGGTGGGGTTTTGCCTCATTGTAGGCTCTTCCCTGGGCTAACTTGCTGAGTGTGTGCACTGAGGTTTCTTACAATCCATTCTCACTAGAGGATGAAGGTCCCATGGGAATTAATGAAGCTGCTTCATCAGAGTCACTGCCAGAGAGACACTGGGCAGTGCAGCCACAGCCAGAGGCAGCTCTAGGTAGGACATAGCTGACTCTGGAGTAGGTGCCCTATCAGCCCTGCCCTCCTGCTGCCTTTTGCCTTTGTCTGCACTGAGATTCCTCTGCTCTGCTGTGCCAGGACAGTGACCAGTACAACCACAACAGCTTAGCCACAGCTGTTCCTGATCTGGTTCCTTCTTGTGGTGTCCCTGCAGTGCCCTTTGGAGTTAAGCTTGGCCTTCTGGTTTGTCTTGACTCACTCTCAGTGTTCCGGCAGTACCCAAGAGAAATTGGGGCATCTACAAACTGATGGTCTTATGTGGGCTTTGACAAAATTAGTCAAAGAGAAATTCTCAGCTTGTAGCTCTGGTTGTGGAAAATTTTCACAGCCAGAGCTGTGAGAGTCAGAGAAGCATACCTTCTCACAGCCAGAGGATGGGCAACTGAAGAAAGTTTGTGTAAACTATCTGAAATGTTTTGGGAACATCTATCTCACAGGAGGTATTTTTACTTTTGTTATCCTAATGGGTTTCTGCATAATTAACCAATGATGTGAGAGAGGTGTTCATGCAAGGACCAATACCTGTGTCCTGCCTCTAGCGATCTGGGTTATAAAAATAGAGGATTTCTCTTAATAAATGGCTTTTCTCTGAAAAAGTCTATGCCGCATTTCTTGCCACTTCTTGGACTCAACTCAGTCTTAGAAGACATTTCTTCAGTCTAGTGATGGTGGTTGTTCCTTCACTCAGACTGAATGGTGTGGGTTTCATCTGTGGGTTTGTGCTTCAGTCTCTTTGAAGCACACCCTCTTCTGCAGCTGGGGAGCCTTTGGGATCTCCTGTGTCATTAAGTTGTCCTCATGTCTCACCCTTCATCATCCTCATCATCTGGAGCCCCCAGTACAAGAAAGATGTGGATCTGTTAGAGCAGGTCCAAAGGAGGGGCATGAAGATAATAAATGGGGAGGGCTGCAGCCCCTCTTCTCTGGAGCCAGTATGGGAGAGTTGGGGGTGTCCAGCCTGGAGAAGAGAAGGCTCCAGGAAGACCTTAGAGCCCCTTCCAGGGCCTAAAGGAACTCCAGGAGAGCTGGAGAGGGACTTGGATCAAGGGCCTGGAGGCCTTACTTAAGGACAAGGGGAAATGGTTTTAAAAGAAAAGGCATAAAACTTAGATGGGAAATCTGGAAGGAATTGTTCCCTGTGAGGTTGATGAGGCTCTGGCACAGAGTGCCCAGAGCAGTTGTGGCTGCCCCTGGGTCTCTGGAAGTGTTCAAGGCTGGACAGGGCTTGGAGCACCGTGGTCTAGTGGAACGTGTCCCTGTGCATGGCAGGGAGTGGAGCTTTAAAGTGGAGTGGAGTCTTGAAGTCCCTTCCAACCCAAACTATTCCAAGATTTTATGATTGTTCTCTGCCTGCCAAGAAGGTGTGAACCCTCACCTCTTTTGGTTGTGCACTGCGTTGTACACACATGTAGTGAGCAGATGCCAGGTTCAGGTTCTTTCTCCTCTTTCACATAATGCTCCAGTTCTTGACTTGATTTTCTTTCCACAGACTTATCTGCCTCTCGTCTGCAAAAAGCCAAGGAGGTGGGGGCAGATTTCACCATTCAGGTGAAGAATGAGACCCCAAAGGAGGTGGCCTCCAAAGTGGAAAGTGTGCTTGGCTGCATGCCTGAGATAACTGTGGAGTGCACGGGAGTGCAAGCCTGTATCCAGACTGGAATTTATGTGAGTACCACTTGTTCCCAAGGCAGACCAGTGATGGTGTTGGTCTGGTTTTCTTCTGGGATGGTGCAGTAAATGAGCTATTTCACTCCCACAGTGCTTAATTTAAGTGGTCTTGGTGTGGGGAGAGAAAGTGCTCATTAGACACTAAACAAAGAGAGACAATTAAAATGTTAACATCAGCATGGGGATAATTGATAACTGATTTGATGCTAGGGTGCTTAGCCACTAACCAAGGAGACCCCAGCAAGACCCTGAAACCCAGAGAGAAGGACAGCACCTTCCACTGAAGTTATGTCCAAATAAGGAGAATAATCAAGAAAATTAATTCCAGAAGTAATGAAAGAAGCAATTAAGAAAGGGATGTTTTGCTGCTGTGAACATCTTAACAGGAGGATGGGGGGAAGGTTAGATGGAGTTTCACGGTGAAAGGATAGGAGGGGAATGGGACAAGTGCTATTTTTCCGAATGGGGTTTGGATACCAAAATCCTTCAGAGATTTTCAAAAGATTGCATTTTTAGGTTTGATACCATGGGTTTCACTCTTACAGACTCCTGCCAGCATCTTGCCTCTCCCCTGCTTCTCTGCTGTGCCCCAGACACTCCACTGCAGCCACAAAGCGGGGCTTTATTTTTGACAGACCTTGCACAGGCTTCCACAACCTTATTCTGCAAAACCTAACCTGTTTGTGTGTTTGCTCTCCAGGCCACTCGTTCTGGTGGGACCTTGGTGCTGGTGGGGCTGGGGCCGGAGATGGTGACGGTGCCCATTGTGAACGCTGCCGTGCGGGAAGTGGATATCCGTGGGATATTCCGCTACTGCAACACGTGAGTCTGGTGCAGGGGGGGATAATGTGTCTCCAAGGGAAAACTCTTCAGAGTTGTACTTTCTTGCTAATGGAGCAAGTATCTTTGCTTAATCTGTAGCTCTGCAGGAAGGATTTATGGGATGTTGTCAAGATCCTGCTTAAAATGAGAAGTGTTATTAAGTAGGCAGTTTGGGAATTAGATTAGCTGCTGCATTCCTTTGTATCCCTGTTTCTCTAACTTGGCCCATTCATGGTTGGACTTGATCTTGGAGGCATTTTCCAACCTCAGTGTTTCTATGATTCTAAACGGAGTGGCAGCACAATCCATTTGAGAGACTCTGTGCCAGGGAAGAGGCTGGGGGCTGACTGAGGCTTTTCCTTTTTTATTCCTGCACTGAGTCCATGAGTTGGAGCTCCACTATGGTCAGTGTGCAGGCAATGAGGCCAGGCAAGAGGAGAGCAGAGCACAGCAGTTTTGGTTTTCATTCAGGGCTCCCAAACTAGTAGTTAGTGATTTTCACTTTCTTCCCGTGATTTCACTTACTCTCCCAACTGTCTGTGTAGCCGTGCCTGTCTTCTCAGAGCTTAACAGCCCAGAGCAGTTGGCTTGTCCCATCTCCCATACCAGACACTTGAGGTTCCCTCCCCAGAAGATTCTTTGCAGGCAAAACTTCCCTGGGCTAAGGAAATAACTGTGATGATCCAGGCTGCTCCATGCTCTTTCCTTGGACTCCAGACTAGTGGCTGCTCTCACCCCCTGCTCTCTGCTTCCCTTGCAGGTGGCCTGTGGCCATTGCTCTGCTCGCATCCAAGCGGATCAACGTCAAGCCCTTGGTTACACACCGTTTTCCCCTGGAGAAGGCTCTAGAGGCCTTTGAGACCACCAAGAGGGGTGAGGGGGTCAAAGTCATGCTGAAGTGTGACCCCACTGACCAGAGCCCCTGAGCTGTCCCAGTGCCCAGCCCTCATCCCTGCTGCTTGTAACTAGATAATCACACGTAACGAGGGTGAATGGCACTAGGATACACCATTAGAGCATTAACAGGTAACTCCAAATGGACAGCCAATAGTTTGAATCAAAATGCTGAATTAGAGATGATGGTTTGCACAGTTGGTGGCTCTTCTCCACAGACCACACATGCAGGAGAGCCTGGCCACTTTCCAGGGAGGGTGTCACCGGCATGTGGCACACCAAGGGTGGAGGTGCTGGCACTCCCCCTTCCTGTCTCACGCTGCCCTGGCTGCAGCATCTCCTGTGTGGCAATCCCTGGATGCAAGACAGCCATATGTGAATATCCCCCCTTCCCTTGGCACCTTCCCTCGTGCTGCTCGGGGACTGTTCAGCCTGTGGAACAAAGCCCAGCCATCCCCACTCCACAGGAAGCACTGGCACATTCAGGTCATTCTCTCCACGCTCTTCGCAAAGCTCAGAACCTGAGGTTTTATGAAACATGGAGGCCAGCTGGGACCACATTTGCTGTGTCACCCCCCAGCAGCTCCTCTTGGGACCACTGCAGGCAGGGAAACTGGGACTGCTGAGAACCCTGTCCTTACATGGCTCCCATGAAGGGGCTGGTTGGGGGGCAGCTGCCTTTGGCATGGAGGGGATCATAGGTGAGACATGAGGGGACAGCATCGCTCAAAGGTTTTACCACTGCGAACAAATCATAATTGTTTGGGAATATCAAGCCTTCCTGCTGAGTATGTGAGCCACAAACAAGGTACTAACAAGGTAGAAAAAACCTAATCTTTGATTACAATCATGTTAATTTTACTACTGAGAGATCAGTTCCTTCCTTGGGCTGGTACTGAACTTTCCTCAATAAATTCTGGCTACCTGAGACCTTCCAAATGTGTCCCTTAAAGTGTGGGGTGGTGAGTTGGAGGGGTTTGCAGGGGACTGTGCAGACCTAGGCCTCACTGGCGTGCAGGTTGAGCTCTGTGTTGGCAGGACTGTCAAACCTCAAACGACCCAACTGCTTGGAAATCAAATCTCATGTTTATTCCAGATGTGGCCAAGTTAATTCTGGCAGAGATGGAAGGCCCCAAGCACATGCTGAATTTTACAGGGATGAGACAAAACCCAGGGGAACTTTCTGTAACTGGAAGAAGTGGTCAAGATATGTGCTCAGCACATTCCCATGCTGGGAGGAACCCCGTTGGCATGGCTGGGGATTCACTGGCCATCCCAACTCCTGTCCTGTGGGGATCCCAGGGGGTACCAGTGGCCATTGCAAGACAGTTCTTACTGGAAAATGGAAACTTACTCCCTGTAGTCTTAAGGGGATGTTTAGCATCCTGAGGGCTGGAGTTATTCCCACAGCTCAGCCTGGTTGGGCTCCTTGTCTGATCTGCTCCCTGGTCTTGCTGGGGGCATTGACACTGCAGGGGCATTGCTGGGGGCAATAGGTCTGGTGGACACAGTCAGTGGGGCTGTGCCTGTAATCCCTGACCCCATGCACATCACCAGTGCAGGGGAAACTCACTCCAACTTAGCTCATTTCCCAGTGGGCTGGAGTTAATGCTCTGTGCCAGGAGCAAGGCCAGGACTATGCCACAAGTATTACAAGTCTCCAGGTGACCAAGACTCAACTACAGGAGGCAAGAAAGTGTTTTAAAACTTCACTCTGCTTTATTTAAGCTCCACCACAGCCTGCAAAAGCAGCAGCGATGCAAAGCCAGGCATTACTTCAACAAGCACAACTGGTGCCTAATCGAAGGACGGTGACACTGCTGGAAGAAGCCTATGCAAACCTAGGGAAGGCTCAGAGAGTTAACAAGCAGGCACTGAAGAGTGTGTGAGGAAAGCTGTTTCAAGAAGAGGGATAGTGGGGAGCTCTCTGGCTCATGACCCCATCTGTTCACCACATGGGTCTTGGAACAAAGTGCTGTGAATTTAGGTTGTGCAGGCACCAAGCTGTTCCCCAAAGCTGGTCAGAGTCATTCCCTGAGTCCCCCAGCAGAGCACAAGCTCTGTCTTGTGGGATTAAGGTATCCGAGCTGGGTTTAACTCAAACTGGAGTTTCTGGATTGGGACATGCCAGCCTGACCCTGGACGTGGGGCTGCAGGGATGTGTGGATGGTAGCAGGATGCCCTGGGATCAGGAGTTCATGCTGGGCCCCTGTGGGGCAATGCTGGGATGGCAAGGCTTTGCTGGCACACTGGTCTCAGCTCTGCGGGTCACAGCATCCCTGCTCTCGGCTGTGGATGACTTTCCCCTGGGGAGGGCGGTGATTGGGAGCCTGGGACCATGGCCACCTGAAGCATTACTGCTAGGTGCTGGAGTGTAACAATGCAGACTGCAGCCAGAGAGAGAAACGGTGTGGGGTAGGGTCAGAAATTCTCATAGTGATGTGCAAAGTAGGTCTGGTCCTTCTTGTTCATCTGCCGGCAAGCCTGTTCCACGCTCTTTGTCATCCCGGGCGGGCCACAACTGAACACCCCGATCTTCTGCACCTGGGGAAGGAGGGAGCCAAAGGGGTCAGACTGCAGGACCAGTTCTCCCCACAGTCCAGCCCCCCTTGATCCCTTGCTCTCTGACAGCTTTGGGCATGGATGCTGACTGAGCAGTCTGTCTCAGCCTCCAGAGGCTTTTGGGGAAGTTGTCACCTCCCCATGGAGCTGCCAGGGCCGTGGAGGAAGGATGGGAGCCCCCCAGCTCTGGTCAGTGGTTGCAGCCGGGGTCCTGCAAAAGCAGGGGGTGTTTGGCTGGTATGGAGCATCGCTGACTCTTGCAGCTCAGCCTGGCTCCAGATGGAAAGCAGGAGTCATTCCCCTTCTGCCCTGTTCTTGGTGCAGATGCCACTGAGGTCTCCAGGACCTAGCCTCCCTCCAGGGGACAGGCTAGTGGGTGCACCTCCTCCTGCCCCCAGCTGGACACTGACCTCAGGGTGCACCTCCTGCAGCGAGTTGAAAAAGGGTACGAAGGGAGGGCGCCCAAAGTGGGTGATGGAGCGCAGCCCCGTGAACAGGCTCTTGTTCAGCACCTTCTGGAAGTGGCGCTCACAGATGTACTGAAAGAGATCAGTGCACGTCAGATGGCCCAGCACAGCCCAACATGGCCCTGCACAGCCTGGCATGGCATGGCCTGGCATCCTTCCCGTTGGATGTCCAGGCTCACCAGCATGGTGGTGCGCAGATCAAACTTCTCGGCCAGCTGTGTGATGTAGATGTGCACAGAGACCAGGTTGTTCTTGTCTGACTCTTCCACCTCCCGGATGATGTCCGTCAGCCACTCAAACTGCCGCTGCGTGCGCGTCACCCAGATGAAGTAGATCTGTGGCATATTGGGATGAGGCTCAGAGTGGAACCAGCATCCTTATGAATGCCCATGGACTCCACAGAGGATTTTACCCCCAAAGAGGCCAGCAGCAGCAGGAGACATCTCAGAATCACGGAATCACAGAATCAGTTAGGTTGGAATATTCTCTGAGATCATCAAGTCCAACCTCTCAGGGGGGCTTGTCTTTCAAATACTTTCTCTTACCTTCTTACACAGCAGCTTAGAGTTTATGGATGACTTGAAGACCAGGTCCTTGAGAATGGATGCGAAGGGTGTCACCCCGATGCCTCCTCCCACCAACACTGACACCTCAAACTTGTTCCACTCCTGATGGCCCTCCCCAAAGGGCCCGTCCAGGTAGAGCTGGAAGGGAGTCAGCCGTTAGCAGGAGTCTCTCCTTGCCAAGGTCTCGGCTGCCCTCAGGGCTGAAGAAGAGCCTCAGGCTTGGCACAACCCATTGCCGAGGTGCTCTTGGGCTCAGATGTCCCCATGGGTGACATCCTGTTCAGGGCTCACCTTGGGCAGTGTGCCGAGGAAGGCCAGGTTCTCAGGGGAGTAGAGCTCCCGCAGACGGGTGGTCCAGGGCCCCACGGCGCGGATGTGCAGGCTCAGCGAGTCGTCGTGTGGCGCCGAGGTCAGCGTGAAGGGGTGGTACTCGGTGGTGCCCAGGTCCACGCAGGCAATGCGCACCCACTGCCCAGACTTGTAGTCAAAGTCCTGTGGCCGCTGGAACTGCAGGTGGGTGACACCTGTGGGGAGATGGGGAAGGGGGCTCCGTTAAGGTGGAGATGTTGAGGAGTTGAGGTTCCTGCATCGCTGCAGCCCCTGATGCTCTTGCGGGGAGCCGGGGCTGGGCTGGTGCTGTGGGGCCAGGGATGTTGTGGTACCTGATGGCAGGAGCTCAGCTTTCACCACACTGATCTCCACCTTCTTCCTGCTCAGGCTGTGCAGCTTGTCTGCACTGTAGATAAGAGCCGGGATGATGAAGTAGATATAGAAACGGGGCTGCTGGATCAGTGCGTAGCTGCCATGGATGATGACCTGGGCAGGGAGCAGAACCCTTTAGCAAGGCGAGTCATCACCCCAGGGATGATTTGGTGTCAGCTCAACAGCAATGGGGAGCCAGGACTGGGACCACCATCTCCCTTGGGACCACCCCAGCTGCTCCATCTCATCAGCTGCACTGACTTGACCTACAGGCTTGCCGTGCATTGGCACCATCCCTCCCTTCCAGCCCAAATCCTTTACCAGGATGTAGAGCAGCATGTAGAGGTGGTGAGTGATCCAAAAGCCCTGAAAGCTGACGCGTCGGAAGTGGTGGGTGGCAAACACGTACATCACAGCAAGGACCACAAGCAGCAGCACTCCTGTCATGCCTGTGAGAGGAAGAGTGGGGAGGCCCTGTGGGTGGAAACAGGGCAGCCCCACAGGGGCTCTACCCGGGCTGGGCAGAGGGCTGCTCATCCTGGGCACAGGTGTGGAGGTCTCTCTGCTAGGTGTTCTCACCTGGAACAGTCTGGAAGAACCACCAGTAATACTTCTGTGGGAGCTGTGACCTGGAGAAAGACGAGATTACACCACGGAGTGACCAGAATTAACTAATGGTTTCCATTTTAATTTCTGTCCATCCCCAGGACACTCCGTCTGGACTCTGCTTTGAATTCCACCTACCCATCATTTGTAAAGACACTGGAGAAGAGGCAGGACAGCACACTGAGGGGTGTGACTGAGAAGATGTAGACGTTCACTATGTGACCTGCAGTGTGAAGCACTGTAAGAGACAAAAACACAGAGAAAGAAGCATCACTTGATGTGAATAGAGATGTGTCAGTCTCTGCTGATGTCCCCAGGGACCCAGAGATGCCTCCTCTTCTGTAGTGCAAGGCATCTATGTCTCTGCAAGGTCTTTAAGCTTCTGCCTGGTCCTGCCATGGCATGATGGGCTGGTCCTCTGCTTGTGGGTGGCATGTCCCCCAGCAGCCCACCCACCTGAGAAAATCAGGGCTGCCATGGCAATCCAGCGGTGGAAGTCAACGGCAGCGTCGAAGGGGATGTAGTGATTGAGGAAGGTCTCCCGCAGGACGGTGATGAGGTTGCGGCACATGGTAAGCAGGATGTAGGAGTACATGAAGGAGATGGAGGCAGCTGCTCCCCGGGAGATGATGATCCCCACGAAGGTGGTCTGTGCAATTCCAGTGCTGGGAGATGCAAAGGCATAGTCTGGGGAGAGAGCAGAGGGGGTGTCACGTACCTGGTGCTGGGGGCCACAGCCCTTCCTGCAACAAGGGAACAGCCACCCATGTGGCTCCACCAAAAAAAGGACACCAGGGATGGGTTTGTGTGGGGAAAGGGGCACAACGACGCAGAAGTGCTGGATGACAGGGTGTTCTTGGAGATCCAGGGAGGAGAATGTCCAGCTAGACAAGGGAATCTGCGCCTTGGGACTGTGACCTCAGTTGGGAAATCCAATATAGGAGGTGTCCATGAACTGGAAGGAGCCCATTGGAGACCACCAGGATGGGTGGGAACTGGAGGACATCATGTAAGGAAAAGGCGAGAGAAATGGGCTTGTTCAGGCTGAAGGAGATGGGTCAGGGAAGCTGTCTGTCTGCAGCCATTTCATGGCTGCACAAAGCAAGTCTTTCTCAGGGATGCACTGTGGAAGTATGTGAGGCAAGAGCACAAGTTTCACTGTAGAAAATTCAGGTTTGATGTAAAATAAAAACTCTTCACAGGAGGGAGGATGGTCAAAAACTAGCACAGGCCCAGCAAGGTGGTGAAATCACCAGCCTTGGAACTCTTCACACCTTCTCTAGCCTTCAGCAGTCTCATTCAGCTTTGGAAAAGGGCTTGCTCTGAGCAGGGCACTGGACCAGACCCTTCCAGAGATCCCTTCTAGCCTCAGTGGTCCTTTGGTCATTCCAGGGTAGGACTGACACAGTTGCCCAAAGTTGTGCTGGACAACTCCCCATCGTGCCCCAGGCAACCACCAGCTTTGAGGCACCAAGGCCATTTACCCACCCCGGTGGGGCTGGGTGGGCACTCACAGTAGGCTCTCTCTGCGAAGACTCCGGCAGTGATGGCAGAGAAGAGGACGACACAGACGATGTGGCGCCGGTAATTCTCAACGAAGCGCTTGAACTCCTGGATCTTCTGCTGAACTCTGTTCCTCTCGTACTTCTTCCGCTGTGCTTCCGTGTACAGATGCAGCTGGTACTGGTTTGCCCTGGCAAGTACAGGAGTGCTGGCATCATTGCGAGGTTTTCCCGGCAAGGAATGGCTCAGGGCCCAGCCTTGGGTTTCCTCCCAAAGTACCGTGATCACCCCTGCACATCAGTGACAGGGGTGACCTGCAGAGCACACCATCAGAGGGTGAGCTCAGGTCAGCCTGCTCTACAGTGCCTTCAAAGGCTGATAACAAATGTGGAGACTGTGACTCACAAATTGAACTGTAGATAAGAACTGTAAAAGAAAATTTCATAGTAATATTCAACTGTCCAAAATTATCCCATGAGAGGGAAATTTCCTTAATTGGTGCAATTAAGGCAAACCAAGATAATCTGGCCATCAATAATAACAGCTGAACTGCTTCCTTGAAGAAATACATGCTGCTGCCACAGCAGGGAGGACCAAATTCTCTCCTGCAGCTCTTGTAGGCAGCCCAGGAAAACCAGCAGCATCCGGAGGGGCAGAGGAGCACAGGCAGCAACTGTCAGACAAGACCCCTGTCTAAAAACCACTATCCCAACCTCTGGAGTTGGCCACTTCATTTGGTTTTCTTTTTTGTAGAGGTACATCACCCAGACCCAGCTACGACACTGTCCTGCCAAGATGGGACAAATTCTGTAGTTCCTTGGCCAATGACTGCCTCCTGTTATTTGACTGAAGGGTTACCCAGTCTGACATGGAGATGTGAGAAACAGCAAACAGGGTGGGCCCAAGCCCCAGAGGCACAGCTGGTGAGAGGACTCACTTTCTTCCTGGTCTCTTCCTCAGTTCTTGGCCTTTTCGCTCCATGTAGTGACTCACAGTGTCCATATTTGGGTCTTTCTTCTCGTCTGAGATGGATCTGTGGAAATAGAGCTGTGTCTAGCCCAAAGCCCTATTTGCCAGAAGTCCATGCCAAAATTTCCCCCTTTTCTCCACTTCCCATCTCAGGCTCAGCTGGGAACGTGTCCAGCTTTTTCCCACAAGCCTGCTTGCATTAATTTTAATTGCACATGGTCTGGATTCACTCCAGGATAACCCCTCCCTCTGAAAAGCAAGGCAGGACTCCCATCTCCACACAGAGGATGCAACAGGGTTCTGCATGAGGCAATTCCTCCCCTGTGGCTTGCCTGGGGAGGAGGATGGCAGCACCACTGCAGTGCCCTGCACGCACCTCCCACCCCTTCCCTAGGTTCTGGGAGTTCCAACATCTGGTGGGAGCATTTGGTGGAAGGTTTGGGGTGAAGGATAGATGTGAGCCAGGGCAGAAAGAGAAGGAATAGCAACAGTGACAGTAATGAAGGAGCTTACCCTTTCGGCTCTTTCTTTTTTATGAACGAGACACAGTTTTGCAGATTTTGCTTGAATACCTCAGGGACACCTTTGAGGAGACAAAAGGACAAACAGCCATTCAGAGTATGCAAGACAAAGTTTACGAATCTCCTTTGGGCAGGAAAAAGCTCTCACCAACCCAACCGTGTCACACATGAAGCAACAGCTGATGCTCTATTACTGTGGTTGGCTTGGGGGAGATTTATGAGCCAGGATTTGAGAGTTCCATATTGGGTGCTGCCCATTGCCTCCAGCCTTGCAGGACCTGGGGCATCCCAGTGCTGGTGCCCACTGACCTTTGACGCAGAGCTGAGTGAGCTGAAGCTCGCTGTCGTGGTCCCGCAGCATGTAATGGAAATTCTCCCATGTCAGCTCATCCCTGTCCTGAAACCCCGAGGCCCGAAACATGGACTCGGTCACCTGCTCCGCCTGTTCTCTCGACAGGCAGTTGTTGGAGATCTCAATGAAGGACCTGGAGCAAGGAGGTGAGATGGGAACACCAGCTGAGTCCCTCAAATAACACAGGGCAGAGTCCCAGACCAGTTTCATGGGAGAAATGGGCTCTTGGTTGCGAGTGTTGAGCCCATGGTGTTCATGGGGCCTATAGCACAGAAACTGGGAGCTGCTTCTGAAGACATGTCTATAAACATTGTGAAAACATTAGGAAAGATGAGGAAGAGTACCTGAGCATCCTCAGAAACTCCTTCTTGGAGAGGAACCCATTCTCATCCACGTCATACATCCTGAACATCACCTTGGACTTCTCCTCTGGGGACCCTGGTGGGGAGTAAGAGAGGCAAAGTAAGAACAAGATCCTATTTTCATCAACAAAGATGATTTCATATGTTGTTTTTGAGTGTCTGGACCTGCAGCAGTGAAGCCTCACC
This sequence comes from Erpornis zantholeuca, assembly GCA_013400515.1. Classification (NCBI taxonomy): domain Eukaryota; kingdom Metazoa; phylum Chordata; class Aves; order Passeriformes; family Timaliidae; genus Erpornis; species Erpornis zantholeuca. Next base: position 48,913 of record VZTN01030271.1, on the reverse strand, counting down.
CTTCCACTTGTCTTTCTAAAGTGTAAGGTGAAATACTGGGTAGACACATATTCTTTCTTGTGCATTATTTTTCAAAGTCAAAGTGTGCTTTTGCACAGCAATGATTTTTCTGGGAGTTGTTTTGATTGAATCTGGCATTCAACACCTCCACCTATGAATCCACCTTTCCAGTGGTCATTTAGGGATAATCAGATATCAGACACAGTTGCTATGATCTCTCAAGTAGAGGATGCATGGCCCCTTCAGGAGACAGGACAGACATGTCTGTGGTGGTGGAACATGAACCATCTTCCAGAAAACACAATTACATTGTCATGCCCCATAACCCAAGCTGAAGCTGTCCTGAGTGAAGGGAATTTTAATCTGTAGCAGTGTCTACAGGGTGCTGCTGGGTGAATCTTGCCCTCCACTCTGACAGAGCCTCTAGGACAAGGGCAGCAGATGGAGACATTACCCAGCTCCAGCTCCCACCTTTCATGAAGACCACCAAGATGTCCAGGAATTCCCGGAAGGAGATGTAGCCATTGCCATCTTTGTCAGCCAGGGAGAACATGGACTCCACAAACATGGAGTGGTCTTTGAGCCCCAGGGCTTCAGCAAATTCAGCCCTGCTCAGCTCACACGTTAGAGACTCCCTTGCCTTCTGTGAAGATTCAAAGCTGAGCTCTCCGGCATCAGATCTGTCGATTTCCAGCACCTGCAGGTTGTGTCCCACAAAAGAAATCCTGTGAGTAAGGGCAGAGCAGAAGGCTGGTGTTTCCTTTCTGACCTTTCTGACCACCTAAAGACTGGTGGCTCCCTGGCACAAAACTCATGGCAGATACCACAGGGAAAGTCCCATGTCTCTCCTACATAATGTGACGTTTCACACTCCATGCGACTGACTGCTCTGGAGACCTGTTACATCACCCTAAAGTCTCTTTGCCTCTTTAGACACTTGTATTGCTGCAGCAGATCTCCCTTTGTCTTCTGCAAAGGAAAATGTCCCTCGGTCCTGGAAGTATTGGCAGCTTCCTTGTGTGTGGTTTACCAGCTCTTACAGAGAGCACCAGTCCAATGTTCATTGCTTAATCAATACAGAAATACCTTCCCCACACATCAGGACTTGCTACACCTCTACACACCTGAGCAAACAGATGCCTGAAGAAAATCTCCAGAATTTGTTTTCTCTGCTCCTGGGTGACTGCCTGTTTCATCAGGCTCTGCTCCTTCATCTCAGACAGATGCAGGTCCAATCTGCTCTCCTTCAAGTAGTCTCCTAGCTTCTTGACAAAGATGCTCCTCTCAGCTTCCTCACTGAAGAGCAGCACCTGCAAAGGACCCACCAACTGGCTGTGACCATCAGAGGCCCAGCTCCATGGTATTTGCTGGACCTGGTTGTCCTCAGGAGGCCACAACCTCCCTTTGAGGACTTACACTGCTCCCAGTGCCCTCAACTGAGTGGTGCAGAGGACTATGGAGGGTCCAGGAGAAGGTGTCATACCCCAGGCACCATGGTACTTACCAGGTCGTACTCCTTGGGGCTCTTCAGGAGCAGGGTTTTGTTCCCTTTGTTGTTGGAAAGGATCACCTCCACTCTTTGGTGGGCTTTCAGGTTGATGCTCCGGAGCACAGACCCTCTGCTATCCAGCACTTTGAGCACTTTGTCAGCTTGGAGCTGAATGTAGACGGGAGAGTTGTCTGTCTTGGGCCCATGCCACTCCACGGCTGGTGGGAGAGAGCACAGGACTCAGATGGAAAGGCTCCTACTAATCCCAGAACGAGAGGCAGTTTGGGAGTGATTTCATAACCAGGCACATCTTAAAGGAATAATGATGATCTCCTAACTGCAGAGCTCAAGCACATGGACACAGGAGGAGTACAGGCAATGGAGCAGGGAGGCTGGATTTTTCCAGTGTGCAGAGCAAGGAGATACAGTCCCTGTGCTGGAGCTACTGGTGAAATTGCTCTACACAGATTTTCTTCAGGCAAGGTGCGATCTGGGGAGGATTGGAATTAGAGGGGCAAAGGATTACTCAGGTTGGAAGGGTATCTTGCCCAGCCTCCTGCCCAAAGTAGGACCAGCCACAGGTTGGTCTGCTCAGTGCTTTATCTCGTCAGGCCTTGGATAGGATGGGCTACGAAGCTCTCTGGGCTCCCTATTCCACTGCTTGACTATGCTCCTGGGGTAACAGGTCCTCCTTACATCCCATCTGCGTCTAAGCCCCAGGCCCAGCCCTGTCTGAGTGTGTGCCCTGACTGCAGCAGCATCACCAGATGCCATCAGAGGGTTGATAGTGCCACCTCACCGTGAATGGCCTCGCCGGACACCTCCCTGCGCACACTGGTGCCCTGCTTCCTCTGCAGCTTCTTGAAATCTCTCTTGCGGAAAGAGGCAACAACCCAGGCAACAAACAGAGTCACTGGGGGCACAGGGGAGAAGGAGACATGAGAGGTTACAAAGCTCCTTCCAACTTTTGGCTCCCTCCTGGTGCCCAAGGACCCTGCCATCTCAGGGACCTCAGGAGTGACCGTGACTCAGCACCTCCTTCTGGGAGGTGCTTTGTCCATGGGCACTCAGGCTCTTTCTCTGGTGGAGAGGTGAAGGAGGAGAAGTGTTAAGAAACAGAGTGACAAACCCAGGGGCAGACAGCAGAGGATGACAATGATGATCCCGAAGCCTGCGCCGCTGCCTTCAAAGTAGTCCAGCACCACCATGGGTGTGCAGTTGGCCAGGTGCTGAGCTGTCAGCTGCTGGGGCTGGGGGCATGGGTCCCCTGCAAGGGGGAAACAGGCTGTGAGTGTCACTGACCTTGTACCCAGCTCACCTGCATCGCCCCTAGGAACCTCTGCATTAAGATGTTGAGGGGGTTTGTGGTTGAGTGACTCAGGGAGCTCTGCAAAATTGGGGTGTTTGGGGACAGCCTTTGGGCTTGGGCTCAACCTTTGCCTGCCACAGCAAACCAAGCACGGAACTGGATTCAAGTGCTCTGGAGGTTCAGCACTATCACCTCTCCTGATGGGATGGGCTGACCAAGGGGCAGCCCAGGCCACAGCAAACTGGGGCTCAGAGCCTCTGCTCATCTGGATGCTGCAAATCATCTGGATGCTGGTGTGATTACAAGGAATGCACACCAAGGGAACAAAAATACTTTGCAAGGGCTGGAATGTGACCCAAATGAAATGCTTACAGTAAATGGGAAGGGTGTGGCAAGATTCCAAGAGGAAAAGGCATATTGCCAAACACAATAATATGCATTTTCCCCTTGGGATCATGCCTGCACTTCAGCTCTTTCAACATCTGCATCATGCATCAACGTCTTGCTCACAAGCAACCCTTGCATTTTGTGCCCACTTTGCTGGTTTAGGGTCATAGCAGGTGTGAGGCTTGAGAAACTCCAAACCCAATGTGTTCCCTGTGGCACTGAGTCATTGGCTGTGTCACTGGGATGACTCTGCTTTTCTTGCTGCCTTGCTGGAGCCATTCCCTCCCTGTGCCCTCCCATTGCACGTGCACTCACCCTCTCGCCAGATGAACACATGGGGCTGGAGGTCTGTGGATTTGGCATAGGTGACAGCAGTCAGGACACTGTGAAAGGTGGTGTTACGGATCTCCCTGATTTCCTCCTCTGTGAACAGCCTGAGGAGAAGGATGTGGAGACAAGTCGTGGCCCCAGGTGTCACTGACCAGCAACAGGAGGGAACTGAGGAAACTGGAGGATGCTTTTTCCTCCAGCCCCAATTTCCATGTGTTACTGGGGTTTGCGGAGCAGTTGCCAGATAGGGACAAGGTCATTACCCATTCTTGGTGTTTTCAAACCAAAACCTGTCGCTATCACGCAGGCGCACAAACTGGTCCAGGATGATGGTAGAGAAGAGGGAGCCATTAGCCTCCAGCATGCCTCCAGGGAGCAGCTCCAGCCCAGCTGTGTTGTTGGCATACAGGGCAGCGACCTTCTGCAGGACCTGGTGAGAAACCCCCACCACACATGTGTGATGCCAGGGCATCAGAAAGTCTTGGCAAGCCTTAGGATGTGTAAGGAATGTGCATTTCCCAGGCATCACACACTTCTGTGGGCTGGGACAATGCTGAGCTTCACAATGCTTCGAACTCATGACTTGAACTTGAGTGACTGAGCATTGCTCCCGGAGTGTCTCAGCTTCAGGAGGAGCAGAGTGCCTGGTGGCACGGGAGTTTAGCTGGGGCAGGATGGTTTATGCATGCCATGTAATTACACAGTTACCCCAATGCAAGAGTGAAAATTACACAGTTACCCCCCTGCAGGCATGAAAATCAGCCAGGACAGGACATGCACTGATCCCCCTCTTCCTATGATGCTGCAGAATTCAGTTCCTGCCTGTAGGGTCCCATCATCCTTTGGCCCACATACATTCCTTGCCCAGACCCCTGTTACCTGTGGCTCCAGGTGTGAGGCAAGGTCTGACCAGTTTTGGAGAGGTTTCAACCCAAGTCGCTCCCGGACTTGGTTATAGGTTGGCAGGCCAAGGTCTCGCCCGTGCTGAACCCAGCTGGCCACGTAGTCGGTGCGGGAGTACTTCAGGGGCCCATACCAGTAATCTGTGGGTGGATTGGAAGCCGTGGTGATGGCAAGGCAGAGCCAGAGGAGCCACCCCAACTGCCAGAGTTGCTGGGCTGGCCTTGTCCTCTGCCATGGGCTGTGCCAAACATGGAGATTATCTCCATGCCCTTGCCAGAATGGTCCCATGGACATGTTTAATGTGTCCTGTAGCTCTCTGCACCTCCATTACCAAGGCTGAAGCGTGTGGTGGGTGCTGTGGAGGAGGCAATGGGACCTCCCCACACCCTCAGGCGTGGGGGTTCCCCCACCAAGGCACAGCTGCAGTACAGACCTTGGAGATCTTCCACCACAATGTTGTCCTCCCGCTCTGCGATCTGTGAGCTCATCCCCAGCAGGAGGTTGTCCACATCTTCTGCCTGCTGCAGCCCGGGACTCTGAGAGGTATGGAAAGAGCGAGCGATTCATCTTGTGTGAGGGAGGACAGAAAGTAGCCCCACAACCCTGAACTGGTGCCCCCAGGGGTGCAGACCCATGGTCTAGGGGAATCGGGGACTTCTTCCAGGCTCATTTTCTCTATATCAGCTCAGCCTTGAGGTCTGGGCCTGACACAGCTGAAGGCTAGGGATGCTGGATGGGAGGATCTCTCACCCCTTGTCTAGCTGTCATACTCTGCACCTAATTTCCCTTTCAGACCCCTGTGGGGTACCCCATAACACAAAGATTAAGCCCCCTGGCCAGCCTGCCACATCCTCAGGACCCCCGTGCTCCCTCCCCTGTACCTCTCTGCTCCAGTAGCTGTTGCAGAGCCTCATTGCTGGGAATGAGCCACTGGAGGCAGACACATTCTGGAACCGGCACTTGGTGTCTCTGGAACAATAGAGAAGGATTGGACCCACAGCCCTGAGCCAGGGCTGCCTGGGGCTGACAGGGCTTGGCTGTCTCGGCCGAAGGCAGGACATGGGGAAGGGACAGAGACCAACCCAACAAAGACCATTCCCAGCCACCAACCCAGCTCCGGCATTTCCTCCCCTGACACAGGCACTGCAGTCCTGTAGTCCTGCCAGGCTGCTCCTACCTCTTGTAAACACCTGGAGGAACCATGGTGGCCAGGAATTGCCCTGCAGCTGCCATGAACTCTGGAGAGAGGCTGGGGTCCAGGTGCTGCTGGTAACCTGTGGGGCAGCAGCCAGGCTGGAGGGAAAGGGGGCCCGGCTGCCTCTCCCTCCCCACCCACCAGCTCCCCTGGTGCTCCTGCCCCTGCTTCCAATACTCCATTGCCTGCCTATCCCTCACCTTGGTACTCCGGGACCTGTGTGTCCAGCAGGGTTGGCAGCCACTCATACAGAACAATGCTCTAGGGAACAGGGAAGCTGGGTCAGGGCCAGAACCATGCAGATGTTGGGGGTCCCAGCATTGCTGGGGGGTCCCGTCCCTCACCTGGAATGTGGCAATGACCCTCTTGCGAGTGTTCTGGAAGAGATCCTCATCGGTCCAGGCAGGATGCTTCTGGGCCAGTGCTGTGGCCAGGTGGTTGTGGTACCGAAACCAGGCTATGCTCTCAGCCTGCAGGAAGGGGTTCTCGTTCCCCCAGGCACTGCCCAGGTCTGCAAGAGCCACCATGACCATCAGCAGGGGATGCCACCACTGGGTCTAGCTTTGCCCACGGCTGGAGGAGCACACCTAGCCCTGTGGATGTAGCCCAGTGTCCCCTTGTCCCCTCACCCTTCCTTCCTCCCCAGGCAAGACCAGCAACCTGAGCAAGTGAGAAGCAGCACCAGGCCCCCAGCATGGATCAAAGGTTGGGCAGGTGAGGCACTCAAAGCAAGCTGAGCAGGTTTGTATCAGCAGCAGCCCTTTTCCCCAGAGGAGTTTGTCTGGGATCAGAGCTGGTCTCTGACATTGCCTCCTGCGCATGCAGCCTATGGAGTTTCTGGTGTGTCCTTGCTGGGACATCGTCACTGGGGCTCAAATCTTCCTCCCCCTTGGGAAACTGCCTGCTCTCCCACAGCTCTCCTCACCCATGTGTCCTGCCTCCCCACATCTCCTGCCCTTCCTGCTTTCCACTCTGGCCTCAGCTCCAGGGACCTCCTGCCCCCCTGCTCCCAACCAGTGATGAAAAACTGAATGCCACCATTACCGTAGATCCCTTGGGGACCACCCTGTCCCGTGGATGGATCCAGTGCCTTCCACATGGGAACCCTCCCGTCTGTCTGCCTCGGGAGGCTCCTGTTGGGCCCCGATGCCAGCCGTCCCCCCGAGAAGCTCCTCAGGGCATCGCTCCAGGAGTGCAAGGATCCATAGATGGAGCTGCCGTCCAGCCAGCCTGTCACCTGGTTGGTCTAGGGCAGGCACAGGGAACAGACATTAACAGGTGCCAGGATTTCCCTGGAAAGGTGTAAAAAAGAGGTCTGGAAAGCCCCAGCCTGTCTTTTTCGTTCTTGCAAAGCATTCTGTTTTAACCCTGTTTTAACAAGAGCTCCCAGGAAGCAGATAAATACACAGGCAATCTGTGCAAACTTTGGGAATTAGTGCCGGGTAGAGGAAGAGACCAGGTCATGGCTTTTCAAAAGTACATTTGGAGTTGTTTTTTCCCCAGTTATTTTGACTATGCCCAGAAGCAGACATCTGTTAGTCCCTATGTAGGCTGGAAGGGGCCAAAACCCATCTCTGAGGAAACTGGGAACACCAGAGCTGACCTCACAGCAGGAAGTCCCACTGTCCTGGCAGCATGTTGAGTATCTCCCCTGACAAATGTTTGCATGGAAACATCCTTTTCATTCTGAAAACAAGCTGGAGTTTCCAATTTTGTAAGCTTTTAAATTTTGGTAAAAACATGACTTGCTAAATTGGTCTCTTCAGGGTTTGTCACATGAAAGGTTCAGGGGGGTATTTCACTTTGGTGATTTTGTCTGGGAGATCTTCAGCATGAAAGAAATCTGAGGAACACAAGCAGAACAGCAAAATCCAGAGAAACTGGGGGAAAACCTGGATTCATTTTCAAAAATGACTGAAATTCAGGGAAGCATTACAACTTTATGGCAGTGCCAGCTCAGCTTTGTGATACGTTTTTAAAGATAGGACTTGGTGTCTAAACCAATGTGCAATAATTAACTGACCTAATTACCTTTTCCAGGAAATGCTTTGACCTTGGGCAACCACTAATGTTGCTCAATGTGAAACATGAAGGTTGACTTTGGGTTCATTTCATTGGTTCAAACACTTGAGAGATGTACATTTTTAGGGAAATAGTGGTGCCCTCATTTAATTTTTGCAAATTGTCTTGCAGACTCCGATGGTGGGTGAAGAAGAGTTTAGATGAAAGGGAAAGAGCAGAGGAAAGCACACCTACCTGTTCCCGGGGATTGTTGGGGCTCTGGCCCGTCTCTGCTGCCCAGCGGATGCGCTGCAAGGGCAGCACCACATCTCCAGTGCCAGCAGGGTCAAACACTGGGTCTCCAGACGGGATGTAGATGTTGAGGAACTCAGCAGGGCAGCCAGGTTTCTCTGTCTCCAGGATGTCCAAGAGCACATGGAAACCTGACAGAGACCAAAGCATGGTCAGCAGCTGCGAGGGCTGTCCCCAGCACCTGGAGCAGGACATCAGGGTGGGCAGCTGTAGGTGGGCTGAGGGGACTACCATGTGCAGCAAGGGTGATCAAGCCCAGGTTGAAGGGCTTGGAGACACCTGCCCTAGTGGGAAAAGATGACCTCGAGGTCCCCCCCAACCCAAACATTCTGGGATTTTATGATTTCCCAGAGACAGACATCTCTGGGCCTGGAGACCTAAGACCCCACTGAGCTCCTGGGAGACAGAAAAAACTGCTCCAGCTTGCAGCAGTTCAGCCCAGCACGGCTCTTATTGGATCTGTCCAGTGTTTTTGCCATGGGGCAACTCCACTGCTAAAACAAATGAGGAATTTCCCAAGTGACAAATATCAAAACTTGGGTCAACGGGCAAAGGTCACCGAAAATCCACACCAGCTCTCCTGGCTGGACAGTGCTGTGGCACAGTGGTACCCAAGGCTTTGTGGGGCTGATATCCACATGTGGGTCTGCTATGGAGGGCTGGGTGAGGAGCACTCTGATGCATGGCCTTGGGTGTGTGAGAAACCAACATTTTTCCACCCAAGTCAGTGTCAGGGCCCAGTCTTACCGAAGAAGACAGCCAGGACGGTTGTGTTCCTGTGGGAGGGCAGCCCCGAGGGTCCCCGTGCCACTGCGTTGCTGAGCTGGCGAGCGTTGGGCACACGGGGCTCCTGCAGTGCCTGGTAGACGCCGTCTGCATAGTTGGCAGGCAGGAGACGCAGCAGCCTGGCCCCTGCAGCACCAAAACACATGGAATGGGTTCTGTGGTGCCCAGTGGGAGGCACAACCACAGCAGAATACATGGGTATGTGGGCAGGTCCCAGAAGAGGGTCAGAGGATAGCATAGGTTCTTAGAGTGGCCAAGAATATGCAAGTTTTGGTGGCATCACCCAAAACTTCTTGCAACTCTGGGATCAGTCCTCTTAAAACCAGGAGGGATCCTCCATCCTCCATCTTCCTCTCTTCCACTTGTCCTTCTCTTGTTTATGTGCATCCCTGTTGCCTCCTGGAGGTCTAGGGTGGTGCTCCAGTGGGTACCTGGAGCCATGTTGAGCTGTTCCGTGTTGACTGTGCAATCCTACACACGTGTGTAGGGATTGGGAATAGGAGAGGCAGAGAGTGAGACAGCCTGACTTTGTAGGCACTGCTGGTCCCAAAACTGAAAAGCCCAGGGGCAGGAGGTCATTTCTCACTGATTTTTGTCACCAGTGTGGTGGGCTCCATTTGCTGGAGCTCCCCAGAGCTGGGGGAAATCCTCAATTCCTGCCTTAGTTTGTGGCTTAGTTTCCATATACTGGTTTCCAAAAGTTAAGGTCTGACCTATTTGTTCTAGAAGAGAAAGACCTGGTCTGCCAGGGCTGGCTTTCCCTGACAGACTTTGGTGTTACCAAAGGGCTGGTGACACATGTCATGTGGGAGAGCCCTTCAGACTCAGAGGAAGCTGTGCAACTGCCACTGCACCTTGTGCCACCAGAGCAGTGACCAACCTGAGCTGCCAGAAATGAGGATTCACGATCTCCACTGTTTTAGATAAGAACCTGCCTGATCTTTCCTGGTCCCTGGCTCAGGGATATCTGGAGTTGAGCCCATGGGCTGGCAGTAGGCATGAAGAAGCAGTTCAGCACTGGCAGAGGGAAATCCCAAATGCCTCTCGCAGTACCAACCAGTACATGGTATCAGCTCTTGCAGGGCAGAAAATCAATCAGTTCAGCATTCCTGGACCATGAAGTCTTCTGCCTTGTGTTGAATCCTGGTTGAACTGCATGCTGATTTTGGCTAAAGATGGTTTTTTGCAGCACTGGGATCCCTGACCATCACAGAAACACCTGCTGAAAAGAGCTGGGTCTTCCCTGCCATGGATATTTGGAGTGATCTCACAGAGGCACAGCTTTGCTCTGGGACTGATCTAACACTAGGGTGACCTGCAGATTGTGCCTGGGCAGCAGCTAAAAGTGGCAATGCCCAGACATGGGCTGCCTGGCCCCTGCACACTTCTCTAACAGAGCTCTCAGGTGCTTCTAGGGACCATTGAGGGCTGTGGGAGGTGGCACTGTCTGCTCTCCTGCCTGGTTCAGGCTCAGGTCAGAAAGGTGTCAGCCACAAAGCAAGCCAGATGCCCAAGGGGCAGCTCACCTCACCCCATCCCACCATTGCTGTCCCAGGCCTGGCACTCACCCACGGAGCCATGACTGTGGTGCAGCAGGTTGTTGTACCAGCCGTCGTAGCGCTGCACCTCCCAGGAGATGCTCTCCTGGGCTCCTGGAAGAGACAGCACCCACTTGATGAGCAGCAAGAAAAAAGCATGAAGCAAGCATCACCACTAGAGAATTATATTTGTATTGTGATCTTTTCCCATAGTCTTTCTGCAACTTCCCAAATGTGGAGTTTTTTAGACAAGTTTTGCAGTCTTTTTGAGGGACAATAGCTAAAATTAGAAATTTATGCTTGTGATCCTGATGCCTCCAGATCAATTTGTGGCCACCACCAGTCTAATCCCAAAAGAAATTCCTTTTCTCTTCCTGTTTCACTGGATCAGAAACCTCTCCTTACTTCTGACTCCTACAACATCCACGGATCCAGGAAAGATCTTGGCTCTGGAGTTGTGCTTTTGTGTCAGCACGAGCTTTATTTCCTTCTTGTAAATTTTTATTGCTTTTATTTTACCTTTTACTTTGCTAATACTAGTAAAGACTTCCAGTTCCTGCTTACAAGCTGCATACTCATTGCAGCTGCAGTAGGGCAGTCTCTCAACCTGCACTTGGCTCCAATTTTTTCTTATCTCCTCACAAACTGCATCATAGAATCATATAATCATAGAATTTGGGTTGGAAGGGACCATAAATGTCACCTGGTTCCATTCACCCTGCCATTCACACCTTCCACTAGATCACTGTTGTTATATGATACCCTATGGGTCAGAGGACATTCCCCTAAGGGGCATCGACTACCCAGGATCTCTCCTTGGGTTCCCTTCCCCAAAATCACACTTACTCCCCAAGGTCCACGTCCCCGCCAGAAGCACAACCAAAGTCAACATCATTGCTGCAGGTTGCAGTGGGCACCAGGTCTTTGGAAACTGCGACCTGCAAATGGAGAGGAGAAGGAGGGAGCTGAGGTGGGCTGCTCCCCAAGTCTGGAAACGTGCACAGACCAAAACCTTTGGAAACCACAGCTCCTTTTTGTAGTTTCTGCTGCTGGGTAAAACCCTGATGCTGCCACCATCCATCAGCAGTGCCTCCTGATTTGGGCTGTGGGAAGCTGGCAGGGGCCATGTGAGACCCCATCACCTTGGGAAAGTTCTGTCAGGATGTGTCGGCTGACCTGGGAACACCTTTCTGCTGGAGCAGGACCAGTGGCCCTGCCTGGGGTACCCCAGTTACAGACTCACAGCTCATCATCCAGTTGTGCCTGCACCCCTGCAGAAAGCCCTTCGTTACAGAAACAGGCAAATTTCAGCTGGAAATTTTTCTGGCATTGACCCATGCAAGCAAATCCAGCTGTGAACATGATGGAAAAGCCTCAGCACAAAGTCAGACATCCCAAAGTGTGCGAGTACTGCAGACAAGACAACTTGATCCCCTCTGAGCTAACCTGATTGCCATCCCTCCTGAGCAGCCTTTCTCATGAGGCTTTACCACCTCCCTTTCCACAAAAATCCTGGATCCAGAGCAGATTTCATCACTGGGAGCTGAACCTTTAAAATCCCAGGCAACACCTAGCAGAAGAGAGGGATTCCCAGCCCTGAACCCTGAAGTGATTTAGAGTCACAAATGTGACAATGCCACCTACCTCTGGCTTTCCATGGGCAGAAATGCCAAACCTGAATTTAACTCCAAGACAGGGTTTTCTGCTAAATGTGGCTCTTTGTCCCTGTCTCAGTGTGTATCCAAAGATCAGCACTATTCCAGAAGAGCTGTGCTGCCAAGAGATGCAGCAACACACAGGTTTCAGCTTTCCCTACACTGCTCTGTCACATCCAAAGTGATTATTTTAATTTTTTTTCCATTATTTTAATTCAAACTTAAAGAAAATCTGTGTTTGGAAAAGCAACTCTGTACGTTTTATTTTGGATTTACTGAGAATTGCAGTGGGGATGTTTCACCTATATCTCCCAGTGGTGCAAATCACAAAACATGAGTTCATGTTGCACCATCTGCTTGGAAAACAAAGTGGTCTGAGATTTAAATATTATTTGCACTCACATTAATTATGTTCATCAATTTAAACACTCATCACCAGGCTGTGAGCAGAGCATGTAAGCCATGGTCAGTCCTTCTGCCAGAGATTCCTGTCCTTCTGGTCTTTTGCATTAGAAAATAAATTGTGCCTGAAGAAGTGACATTTCCACACTCTTTCACCATCACGACAGCTCTTCCACCCCACATCCTTCCCATCCCACAGTCCTGTGCTCAGCATGGTCTGGTGGATGTGAGATTTGTGTTGTGCAGCTCATGGGAACTAAAGAGAGAGCCCCATCCATGTAAAAAGAACATGAAAGTTTGGCTAATGGTGACACATGGAGATGCCTGTGACCTCTGGCACGAGTGGCAGAGCCCTGTCACCATCACCATATGGGACTCTCTTGCCTGAAAGCTCTCCCTGTTGAAACAGCCCTGAGCATCAGCAGCAGTTGTGGTTGACTTGTGCACAGAGGTCCACGTGGCCTCCTGTGCTGTAGGAAGGGAGACCCCAGAGCCACAGCTGACTCAAAATGGACAGAATTGCAACCCGCATCCAGAGTGAGGTGTGAAGGTGCCGCAGAAGTGGCTCAGGAGACATGGAGCAAAGCCAAGGCTCAAAGCACATCACCACAGCCACAGTACAGATCATCTCCCCCTTCCCCCTGGCTCTTTCCATAGAGTTCCAGCAGAACAAGTGTTTTAAAATTCCTTCTGGCACTGAGCACACCTCCCTTTCCCTCAGGTATGGGAATTGCTCTTATCCCAAGCTGTGAGATGAGATGCCAATTCTCATGAACCCTTTATCTCTCCATGCCCTAGGAATTAAAATTCACTTATTACCTTATCAATCCAAGACTCTGGAGGTTTTCCGGTCTGGATCATAGCTAATGTGATAGAGTAACAGTGGTGATCTTGCAGACAGACCTAGGAAGCCCTTGGTGCAGCTTGCTGAGGGAAAGCTTGCCAAGTGTGGATTATTTCCACAGCCTAGTCAAGCTCTCCAGCAATATTGTAGTGATGGGACCTCCAGACTCTGCTTTTCCACAGATTCCCTGTGCCACCTTTGGAAACTCATTCCCTCCCTCTGCATATGGTGAAATTAAGCTTGTCAGCCGTGTCTTCTCCCATCAGAAAGGATCCCTGTGCCCTGTCAAACCTGGAGTTTCACCCTCCAAAAACCATGTCAGATAGTGCAAACACACAGCTTTCCACAGAGCACGCATCTCCTGTTCCACCTGATCCCAGCAGATCTAGCTACTCTAAAATTAGGGCGTCAGCCTCCAGAAGTCTCCTGGGCTCTCCCCAAAGCCACAGGTCACCTGGGACTGTGGAACACACCAGCATCCTGAGAGAGCATCAGCCCCACGGCAGAACCCGTGTGGTCACACAGAGGACAGCAGATCCAAGGCATTCCAGAAGCCTGGAGCCTGATCCCTATGGTCCCTGTGAGTGCCGGCTAGTTTCTATCTCTTCCCAGTGCTAGCGGGAGACACTTAGGGGCTGCCACCTTCCCCCATCCACCAGTCAGTCCTGGGATTTCAGAGCAGGCTAAATCTCCCCAGCCTTGGATCGCAGAGTGTCCTAGACATGAGCACACTCGATGGACAATCCGCACACAGGGGTGAGTGGTGTCTCCAGCTTCCCCCTGGGCCCGGATGCCCCAGCGCCCCAGAGCACAGCAGGGACTCTGTCCCCTGGAGGAACGTGAGGGTTCTCTGCCTGTGCCTACGGCGTCCTGTCCCCACGCAGGGACACGCTCCCTCATCCCGTGCCTGCTCCCTCCCCGGCAGGGATGTGCGTGGCTCCACCGCACCCTGCAGGTGAGAACACGCACGGCCGCGTCTCACCGTCCTCACACATCACCCAGAGCCCCGCAGCCCTCAGGGCGGGCAGCGACATGGGGATGTGACCCGACCCCTTCCATCCCCCGGGCACGGCCCCATCCCAGCGTGTCCCCACAGCAGGAGAAAGGGGCTGGTAAGTGACAACAGGCCCCCCCGCAGGTGACAGCCTGCGTGGCCCTGGCTACCCCGTCCCCGGCCGGGGGCAGGGGGGTCCCGCGCGTTCGCGGTCCCGCAGCTTCCACGCAAGTGGAAACGCGCGCGGCCCCGATCCCGAGGAGCCACCCCACTCACGCAGGCAGGGAGACGGCGGCGTCCATCCCTCAGACATCCTTCCAAGTGCGGGCACGCGTTGCCCTCAGACACACCCCCAACAGGAAACCTGAGCGTCCCTGACCCCTCAGTGCCCCCCGCAAGCGAAGACATTCGTATCCCCAGCCCTTCTATCTCCCTTTTCTCCACGCAAGCGGGGACACGCGTGTCCTCGACCCCTTCGAGTCCCCGCTCGGACGGCTACACGCGACTCCCGATCCCCCCCTTAGGCAGTGACACGAGTGTCGCTGGTCCCCCCTGAGCGCTGTCCCCCCGAGGTGTGACACGCGTGCCTCACCTGCGCGGCGCGNTGGTCGGTGGTGGGTGGTCGGTGGTGCGAGGGACGGGCCCCCGCAGCCCGCCCCGGCCCCTTCCTTTTGCAAGCGCCCCCCGACACTGCCGCGCTCCGGGGGTCCCGGCTCACAGGGATAACGAAGGGAGGATGCTTCCCATCCGGAGTAAACCCTCGGTTTCTTCTATTGCACTCCGTTACAGAGTCAGGAAAATGCAGCGAGGTTGCCCCCTCGCTCCTCCTCCTCCATCGGCTAATTGCAGCTCTGATGATTTAGTTTCATGGGGACAGGATTTCTGGTTTTCCTACAGAAAATACCAACCTGCAGTCCTGAGCAACCCATCTAGGACTGCTGCTGGCTCTGCCAGAAGGAGTTTTTGGCTGAGCACTTTCAAAAAATCGTTTTATCTCGATTCATTCTGGAGCAGGAAAATGGAATTTCTGTAAGGAGAAACTTCTGGGGTTTGGGCAAACTTTCTGCCTGCTTTGTCTTTCTCTCCTGCAAGTTCAGAATATTTTAAAACATAAGATAAATTGTCTATTTCTGCTGAATTGCTGGTCCTTCCTTGAAGAAGTTTCCAGTTTTCCCCCTCTCCATACACTGTGACAGAGGGAACACAGGGGCTCTAAGGTCACAGCAATGCTTCAGTGTGGAGGATGCTTTCCAAGGTGCAACAAGTTCAGTTTCTCCTGCCGTGAACTGTAGGCACCAGTTTTCCAATTGAAAGCTGCAAAAATGCCAAAGAGCTGGTCTTCTGTGAAGGACAGTCAAGGGAGAAAGATGGGCAGACAGCAGAAGTGTTGTTTCCCTGTAAATTCTCTATAAAACAAGCCCCAGAAGTTGCAAAGTGTACAGAAATGCAAACATCCCTCGGTGTTAGTTGAAAGTCAAATTTAGATTTAACAAGGCAGCTTTCTCCATGTTATGTTCTGTTTTGGGTTTTTTTTAAGCTGTGAAGAGTTGTATTTTGGTGAATACAGATTTGGAAATCTTTCCTTGCTTCATTGTATCTCATGGGAAATGTGGGCAAAGATACCAGGAAACAAGTGGAATTCAAGCCATTAAGATTTAACCTGTTCTAGGTTAAACTGCTCGTTTATTTCTTTTCTTGCAGCAGCTCTGACTGTTTTGTGGGCACTTTTGCTGGATTTCAGTAGCATTGCAAATCAGCTACAGCTCCTGCTTGCCAGGTAATCATAACTCTTGAAGGCTGCCCTTCTCCAGGTTTGGCTTTCCAAGGAAATAACCCAAAGCTCTTACAGCAAAATAGCCCTAAAGACGATTTGTAAGAGAACACGACAGCTCTGTTAGTCTGGAGCAGTCAAGATAAATTCAGGTCCAGATCCATTGTAAAATCCCATTAAACTCTTTGCTGTTATTATCTGGGTTACTAGACAGAAAATTATTCTCAAAGCAAATATTGCTTTATGTTTTGAAAAGCAATCCATCCGTCCAAGCAAACTGCTTTATGGTAGTTATTGTGATCCCCACTCACTTCTAGGGATTTGGGACCATTTTTTTGTGGCTGAATTTCTCTATGTTGGATCTTACCTAAAACGATGGTTAATACTGTTTTTGGAAAATGAGAATAAAATCACCTCCTCCATACAGGGACAGAATAAAATGCTGTTTGGTCATGAATCAAATCAGCTCTGGCATTGCCTGACTTTAGCAAACTTCCTGGGGTGTTACATGCAGAGAGGCTATTAAATGAGCAAAACAGGAGCACTAAGCCTATTATCAGTTTTGTTGGAAAAGATGTAACTCAGGTGCGGGAAGAAGGCTTGTAATTGCTGGAACTGGAATGTCAGAGGAAGTTCAAAGTCATCTGTGGGCATGGCACACCTTTTCATTTTATGTAATTCAGCTTCCTTTACCCTTGAGATGTGCTCACGGAGTTTTTATGTTCTTTGGACCCTCATCCTGGGTGTAGGGGCTGCTTCTGGCCCCTCCAAACCAAGCACAGGACCAATCCTCCCTCTTCCTCTTCCTCCTTCACCAAACCAGCAGCTCTTGAGGAAAAGCTGCTTGGAGGAAATGGGCAGGAATAGGAGTAGTGGGCTTTGTCCCACTTGGCACTGCTGGCCCTTGGCTGGGAATAATTTTGCTGTTGTGAATTCCATGTTTTCAGTGGTTCCTTGTAATTTTGAAGGAAAACACTTCTGCAGTGGTCTGGCTTGGGCACTTCCCCCAAGGGTTCACCCCAAAGCAGAAAGCCCTGGCTGCACCTGCTGGAGGGAAAGACCTGGTCCTGCCCAGGCAAGTTGCTCAACAGGTTCCTGCTCTGGGACTGCTCCTCACGGTGCAGCAGGAGAGGGGCTCATGGTTCCTTGGGCTGCCACAGTCCCTCGGGCTGCTGGAGCCCTGCCCCAGGCACCTCCTCTCCTCCACTGAGCGCTTTTGGGTGGCATGCTCTCTGCTGGGGAGTATTCCACCCGCCTGCTTGCTTGCAGCGTCACATTTCCTTGTCCCTCTGGGGACTCTTTAGGTGAACCTCCTTCAGCTGGTTATTCCAGAACTGAGCCACCACAGGCTGGAGGCATCGGAGCAGGGCAGTGCAGGGTCCCTGCTGTGATCACCCCTCTCCCACAGGCTTCTGGAGGTGCAGGATGACTCTCTTTGATGGCATCTACCCCTTCTACCCCCAGCAGAGGAAGGCTGCTGTGTTCGACATCAGGACCATCATAGTCATCGTGGTCTTCCTGACACTGGCCTGCAGCTTTCTGCTCATCATCCCGGGCATCCGTGGACGGGCGGTGCGTGACTGGGGATGGGCACCTGCTCCCCATGCTCTGGATGCTGGGACCCTGCCAGGTGGTTTAGGGTGAGGCAGGAGGAGAGCCAGGGCTGTTCCTCCCTGCCTGATGTCCCACTTGTCTCCCTGCAGAGGTTGTATTGGACTCTCCGTGTTCTCCTCAGCCTCTTCGTGGGAGTGGTGATTGTCGGTAAGTGCTGCGCAGCCCTCGGGAATGGGTCTGGGGGCAGGATTAAACCCTGGGGCAGGGTCTGTGTCTGGGAAATGTGAGCTGTGGGGTCTACCTTACCCCTGCTCTGCAAAGCAGTCACACATCTTCCCCAAACGGCTTTCCCTTCCCTGGTATGGGGGCTGAGGGCACCCAGAGGTGCCCATGGTTACTTCTGGGAGCTTTGCTGGCTGTAACTCAACCAGCCCCAGCTCCACCAGGCTGCACAGCCCCACGTTCCTCCGGTGCTGTGTGTGACCTGACACAGGCAGGGTGCAGAAACAACCACGAAAGCGCAAATGAAATGCAAAGAGCAGATTTATTTTCATTGCCTCACCCTCTGGGGGATCCCCAAAGCAGCACTTGGCAGGGACAAGAAGGGGACCAGCACCACGGAGCTCAGTCCATGCCAGAGGATCAGCAAACCTGCTGTTTTCATCTTATTTCGGGGATTTGTGCAGGTGTAGTTCGCTGAGGTACTTTGATCTTACCCAGAGCAGAGCAGGACCTCAAGCCTGTTCAGTAGGTGCTTCTGAGCTGTCTAAACAGAGATGTTCCACCTCTCCAACACACAAGGCTCAGCAGTGGTTACTGTGATCTAGGGCTTTTCTACACCCTAGATACACTTTGCTTGAATGTATTTACAATCCTCCTCACCAATTTTCCATTATTTCCCCCACTGTGTGAGCCCTCTTGTGCTGTCTGGGGCTGCAGCCAGGCATGCCTGGGGGATGTGAGGAGCCTTGCAGAGATGTGGAGGGAGCAGGTTGGAATAAAACACTGGCAGGGCAGAGGTTTCAGTAGTGGGGTAAAGACCTCCCAATGAGCAAGGTCAGAGGATATGAATGAGAGGATTTAATTTAGTACAACTCAGAAAATCTTCTGTAATAACTGATGGTGGAAACCAGGCAGTGAGATTTCCAACTGGGACAGTCAACAGGATGGGTAAGAACAGATGTACTGAAGGCACAGAAGATGCCAGGTGGTGAAAGAAACCAGCCCTGACCCTAAATCAAAGAATCCTTCCTGCTGTGAAGGAGAAGATGGATTACAGGACTGCTTGGAGAGGGATGACGAAGGGAGAGGGATAATGACAGCCTAAGAGATTCAGCCCTGATTTGGCCAGGCACTAGAAGCAGGTAGCCAGACCGGGACCAGCCACGGGACACGTGGACAATTCTAGCATGCAGTTGCCATCCTGGGGATGTCCAGGTTCTGGGAGATGCCACCAGAGCTGCCTGGGAACATGGTGCCAGGCTGGAGGTGGCAGAGGAGTGGAGGCCAGGGCTGACTCCACAGCCCCTATCCAGGTCAGCCCTGGAGAGCCATCCAGCCCCACTCCATGACAAGGCTGCAGCTGGCTCTGCTTGGGCACACAGGAGGAACGAATTGTTCTGAAGCCAGCGTCAGCGATTCTGTCTGGCAGCAGCAGGGCACGCTCCCCCCTGCAGCCCAAAAACATTCCTGTGGAGCTCCCACTGCATCAGTGCCCTCACAAGTTGACTCAGCAACTGAACATTTTCTCAGGAAAGTTTTGTTCACCCTGACATCAAATCATTGGCTTTACTTTCCTGTTGGAAAATGAAGCCCGTTGCGAAGTGGAAGTACTTCAGGAAAGGAAAGGATACCTTGTTCCAAAAAACATACAACAGAAAAGCTTGAAATTTTTCTTTTTCTCCCAGCTGGAATGACTGTCTGAGCTGTGGTGACATTTCCCACCCCTCTGAACTGCCTCCATTTAACAATGACCTTTGCTAGTCACTAATAGTGCAGTTTAGGGAGCTGAATGCGTGAAATGAGACTCACCCCTGTTCCTGTGGCTGACAAACAGGCTCATCTCTGAGCCTTGTCCCTGGGTGCTGTGGCACTTGCCATGGTGGAGAGCTTGCAGGGAAGTTCTGCAGAGGGTGTCCAAGGAGAAATCAGGTCACGATGTTCATCCCTGGGGATCTGAGTCCTGCTGCTCCCGGATCCAGGGAGCGGATGCTTAGCAAGGGGAGGACCTGAGCTCTGCAGGGTGTGGGAGCTGGTTGGGGCACGTCCTGGTGCCTGAGTCAGCACTCCTGCCCTCCTAACACTCCCTTCCAGTGCCATGGTGGGAATGCTGCCACTCACCCCTTGAGCACAGCAAAGCCTGAAACTGGACCTGCTTTAACGCCAGCTTTATTTTTCCTGGCAGCTGTCCAGTTCACCGGGGACTGGGAGACGGGCTGGGTGCAGGCAAACACCTCCTACAAGTCCTTCAGCTGTGCCCGGGTGAGCGCGGACATCGGGCTGCACATCGGCCTGGCAGGGGTGAACATCACCCTCCGCGGTGAGTCTGAGGTCCCCATCTGGAGCTCTGCGTGGGCCACGGCCCCAGGAGGGCTCCAGCTGCTCTGCAGGGGCCCTTGCTCTGTCCGGAGGCTCCCGGGACCCTGCTGTGCCCCCGCTCCTGCCTGGCAGTGCCCAGGCGCTGGCACGGCAGGACCTCAGCTGGTCCCCCCCGCAGGAAACCCAGTGCACCAGATCAATGAGACCATCAACTACAACGAGCACTTTCCCTGGGACTTTGGAGCGGATTACGACCGCAGCTACAGCGAGGGGCTGCAGAAGGGGCTGCCCAGCCCCATCCTCTACGTGGCAGAGAAGTTCAGCAGGCAGAGCCCCTGTGCCGTGCACAGGCAGTACCGCATCGCCGGCCACTACGCCTCAGCCATGCTCTGGTGAGCCCTCCTGCCCTGCTGCAGGCACTGGAGATGCAGGGATGCAAAGGGCTTGGCTGCCTTTCTCCTAGGCCTTTGGGAGAGGTGGGACTGCATCCTTCCAGAAGGGAAGCTGTGTGCGTGGAGGGGTCCCTGCCAGGCACTGGAGACTCTTTAGGATGAGTTCTCTCTGCTGGACAAATCCAGCAGGGCTGAGCACAGGAGAGAGGAACATGGTGCAGGTCCCTGCTGTGATGTGGTGATGATAGCAGAAGTCCATCCCCACGGATGGAGTTGAAGCTGCTGTCCTTGGCGGCCCAGAGAGGCCCATGGACATACAAAGAACTCGCCCAACACCCCCGTGAGTGTATTTTGTATCTAAGATTGGGATCTGGTGAGGAAAAGATGCTGCTGCTGTTATTGTGGAGTTGATCCTGACTCTTTGGCAAAGTCAGAGATATGTCACTGCCCACTTGGGCTGGGGAGAGCTGGTCCCCAGCTGGCAGGGGATGGTCCCTTCCTCCACGCTGTCAGCCACCAAGTGCCATCGCAGTGCTCTTCTCTCTGCTTGGTGTTTGACAGCAGGGACACAGAAACTAGGGAGGGAGGCTGGAGATGCCATGGAACAAGACCTTCTGGTCCATAGCTGAGGGCTTCCTCTGTAGCCCAACTCCTCAGCAAGTGCAGAGCTGTGCCTGCTCCTGCATCTACCTCAGCCCTGGGTCTGCGCTGCCCCACACGTGGAAGGGCCAGGAACTGGGATGGTCCAGGTACACCAACTGGGCTGCCACAGCTGTCTGTGGGCTGAGCAGTGGGAAATCTCTTTCTGCCTTTTGGGTGCAGCAGTATGAGCCTTGCACATGTGCTTGCTCAGCGTGGGGATTAGGGATCATTCCTACCTGCCCACAGAGCTTCTCCACCTTGTGCAGTGCACTCTGCAGTCCAGATTCCTCCTCCCACATGGAAATCTCACACAGAGCACCCTAATCCGTGGCACTCGCACCACTCATCTTTTGGTCTTCTCTTGTCTCCAGGGTAGCCTTTTGCACATGGATCATCTCCAACATTCTCTTCTCCATGCCTGTCCTCGTTTATGGAGGATACATGCTCCTGGTGACAGGGGCCTTCATGATCTTCTCGCTGCTCTCGTTCTCCACCGTGAGGAACTCCCCGATGTGCCTGATCCAGATTGGGACTGGGACCCTGCATGTCACCTATGGGGGATCCTTCTGGCTCATGCTCGCAGTTGGTAAGAACATCAGAGTGCCCCAGGGCACATCACTGTGTCCCTCTGGAGGTACAAGGGTCTCAGTGCTTCCCTCCCAAGTGGGAAGTGCAGCTCCCCAGAGTCCCAGCCTGTGCCTTGGCAAAGCAGGTCCTGGCAGAGATGTGGAGAGGGATAGGAAAAGGGGAACACCATCTCAAGGGCAGTGGAGGCATTTATAGCTCCTGAGGTGCAAAGCGATTGGGATCGCTTGCCTGGGTTTTCAGACCTATGCCTGGGTTTTAAGGTGCTCAGAACAGCTCATCCAACAGAAGGTGACCTTCCATAAGCAAAGGCATTGTCCTCTGGCAGGGAACCATCCAAGGAGAGCATTTGGGTGGGGTCGGTGCTGGAGCGACAGGAACCCAGTCAGAGAGCATGTTTGTTTCCAGGCCTGCTCTGTTTGGTGGCTGGGATCACCATTGTGGCAATGCACCACCTCAATCTGGACCTGCTGAAAGCCTTCTTTGATCTCCGTGAGGACAAAGCAGAGGAGCACCAGGAAATGCCTGAGGTGTTTGTCAACCCTCATTTTGTGAGCAAGGGCCTGTCTCCTTCTCAGCCCTCTAAAATCAACAGCATCTAGAAGAAAGTTCTCACTCCTTCCCTGAAGATGGACCCAAAAGGGCAGAACACAGACTCTTCTTGATGTCCCCAGAGATGCATTTCCCCATCCAACTGCCTTTGAAGTCTGCACTGGGATAGGTCCTTGCTGGCAAGTACCTTCACAGACTGTATCTCCCCAGCAGTGCCCTCTGGAAGGGGCAGGCTGCTGTCAGAGCAGCTCACAGCTCCAGAGACTTGAGCTGCACAGTTGCCTGGGGATGCCTGTCCCGGGAGGAATGTCCCTCCTGCTCCGTGCCCTGCCACAGCACAGTGCAGGGAATCTCCAGTGGTCTGTTCCTGTTGAGAAACAGCTCAGGGGTGACATTCCTCCCTCGGAGTGCCTGCCACTCCAAAAGCCAGGGATTAAGCCTGCTCATTTCTTTCCCAAACATGACATTTTGTGGTTTAAGTGTATCCAGGAAAGCCAGGCATGGATCCAGCTTCTGCAGGCTAGACGCTGCAGGAGCTGGAATAAAAAAACTGCTCCAGAAACAAAGACTGAGTAAATGTACCACAGAGTTTGTTGTAGGGGGTGTGGTGATGTGATTTTTTTCACTTTCAAATTTGACCTTTATTAGACAAAACTTGTAGCCTAGTGTGGGCCAAAAAGATGCCATAGGAAAGGAAGGAGAAAGAAGAATGAAGTTAACCCTGTCCAGCTGTAGCAGCAGGATAGGGAGGGGAATCTGTCCCTCTGCCCCACTCAGGTGAGACCCCACTTGCAGAGAAGGACGTGGAGCTGTTGGTGTGAGTCCAGAGGAGGCCACGGAGATGCTCCAGGGCTGGAGCCCCTCTGCTCTGGAGCCAGCCTGGGAGAGCTGAGGGTGCTCACCTGGAGAAGAGAAGGGTCCAGGGAGACCTAAGAACCCTTGCCAGGGCCTAAAGAGTCTCCAGGAGAGCTGGAGAGGGACTGGGGACAAGGGATGGAGGGACAGGACACAGGGAATGGCTTCCCAGAGCCAGAGGGCAGAGACAGACATTGGGAAGGAACTCTCCCCTGGGAGGGTGGGCAGGCCCTGGCACAGGGTGCCCAGAGCAGCTGTGGCTGCTCCTGGATCCCTGGAAGTGTCCAAGGCCAGGTTGGACAGGGCTTGGAGCAACCTGAAATAGTGGAAGGTGTCCCTGCCCATGGCAGGGAGGTGCAATGAGATGAGCTTTAAGGTCCCTTTCAAATGAAACTATTCTGGGATTCTATATCTGAACGCTGGAAACCTGGGCACCTTCATTCCACTTAATTGTAAAGTACATCATTTCAGTATTTTGAGTTTTCTCTCCGAGGAAAGTCCCTTGCTGGCAAGTTACTTATTCCTGTCAGATGATACTCGTGTGTCACTAACGTGGTTTGTTCTGCGCAGGAATTATTTTCAATAAAACTTTACTAAAACCAGTATCCTTTGAAACACTGGGCATTTGGGGGGCTGGTTTCTTAAGAAAGGGACATGGGGCACCTCAGAAGGTCTTGCACTTCTGTCGAGCCCCCAGCAGCAGCATCCTTCCCACAGGGACAGAAGTTGGCAAATTCCAAGGTCAGACACTAAGAAATCTTTGTCATGAGGAGTTGTGAAGAGATAGGAGAGCCTCAAAAGGACTTTAACTAGCTGAGTGCTGGGATCAAAGCTGTGACATTAAACTGGCAAAACTCCCTTAGGAAAAGGAGGATCCTTCCTTGAGAGTTTCTTGCATCCAGACACAGCAGGTCTGAAGGCACTGATGGGAAAACGGTATAGCCAACCACAAATTATTGGGGCTGATGTGGGACAGATCCCATGACCTGAAGACACAGGAGGCTGGGGAGTTTCCCAGCCTTTTGGCCATTGCCTCTGGCTCTCTCCAGCCTCATCTCCTGCTTTAGGGCATGACTCCTAGCCAAGAGCATCCTCATCCGAAGGAAAACTTTGTCGTCTTGTATCAGACGTGCAGGAGCATGAACCCAAATCAACAAAACTTAAATAAAATTTGATGTGTTTGAAGCACCAAGACACCAGACCCCTGTGTGTCTCATCTGCTTCCTGGCAAGCAGGGGATGGCCAGGATTCCTGCAGCAGGTCTTTAGGGGGCCAGCTGGGCTGTGGCAGTGGCAGGGTGGGGATGCAGAGGCTGCTTCGGGCACTGCGAGGGGCAGGGCGGGACAGAGGGGCTGGCAGTGCCACGGGGACTGCCCACCTGCAAGCACACGGAGGGGCACAGCCAGGGCCCTTGCTGGGGGGGATTATTTTGCCTCACTAGGTCGCAGCAGTTTCTTCCATTGCCCTGTAGGAGCTGCGGTGGAGCAGCCCCTGCGTTGTGTGTCTGCAGCTCCCTCCTTCTCCCTCCACCACAGCTCCCAGCTCGGTTTCCTGGCTGGACTGAGGTGTTGTTGCACAACAAGAGGTAAAATGATCACCACTAAATCCCTGGCTCTTGGCCCATGTGGAGTCTGCTCCCCAGTGTCCAGGGAATCTGACATCCAACCAGAGTCAGTCCCAGCAATGGAAAAAAACATGGTGAGCATCTCAGGGAGCACAGCCTGGAGCTCTGCAAGGACCGTGGTCCCCTGCCCTGGAGGAACTCACTGCTACCAGTGGCATCTGCCAGGCAGCCCTGCCCTGCTCCCCAGGCAGGAACACACCAGGGAAAGGTTTATGAGGCCTGAATTTAAACTGACTAAATCAAAGGCATTTGTTACACCTTGGATCTAGTCCATCTGCAGGCAGAAGCATCTCCTGATAGGTGTCATTGGGAACATCCTGGCTGAGATCTCCCAAGCCAAAGGAGTCCAGCTCCAAACCCTCTTGGGTCCTCTAGGTTCTCATTGAAAACTCTTCCCACTGGAATGGGATGGGAGAGGATGCCATGGGTGAGCCCCTCCTCCCCAGAGGGCCTGGCCCATGGTGGTTGCTCTGCAAACTGCTCTGTGGGGCTGGATATTTCTCCCATCAAACCTCCCACATGCTCAGGGGCACAACAGGAACTAAAGTCCTGCCATATTCCCCCTGCTTGTTTGCTGGGGATATTCCAATACCCTATTTAGGGTGTACTGACTTGACTTCATTGCCCTGCACTGGCTGGCCATGGTTAGGTGCCTCATTCAGGACCACAAAAGGTCTCTGCCTTTTCTTTATCCCTTCCCTGTGGCTGCCATGTCACAGCAACAGCCCTCAGAGGGACACCTCTATCAACAGGCAAGTGAAAGGCCAGGTCAAAATTATGTTATTGAGATAGAGGGGGAAATAAGCAAGCACAAAACAGAAGAAAAGTTGTGAAATCCTGAGAGAGGTAAAGGAGGGCAAAGCTGAATCATGCACCCTCCCTGCATGTGTGGGCAAGGGTCCTGCTGGCTGCCAGCATCCCAGAGTGGGTGGCTGCCTTGGGCGTGCAGAATTTCAGTGTCTCTTGCCCCTGACATGAGTGTTTCCACAGCTGAGCAGGAGGAACCCAGGCTGGAGGTGCTGCTCCCCTCTCCCTAACTGGTTTTAGCTGATAACCAAGGCACTGTTACACCTCCGTTCCCATGTCCTCCTCTCCATCCTCCCTCCCTGGCCTGGTACCTCCAGCATCCTACTAAACCAGGTTCCTCTTTGCCATCCTGCTCTTCACCCCAGGACAAGAGGAGATGAGGGTACAGGGCACCCTGGGGAGCACAGCTCTATCTGCACCTCCTGACTGGGAAGAGCATCCAAGGGCAGGGGGACTTCAGGGTGAGGGGGCTGCTGTGGGGGCTCTGCTTCTCTTTTGGTTCCTATCTATGAGCCTGCAGTTACTTGCTTTCTCCCCACTTTGTTCTGGTTTAATCTCTGTGTCCTGGGAAAGACTCAGGGATGGACAGAGGGAAAGGCAGTAAAACAACCCAAAGAAAACCCCCAAAAATGATTTAAAAAACAAACGAACAACAAAAAAGGCAAACTGTTGTATTTGAGACACCTTTTCAGATTTGGGTATTTTCATCACTTGGCTCTTGTCATGTCTCTTCCCAGCTGGCCTCTTGCTGGATTTGGGGAATTCAGGAGCAGCACCTCCAGTGCCTCAGAGCTGGGTGGCTGTCCCCTGGCAGAGCTCGCCCAGGGGGACCATGAGCACACTGTGCAGAGCAGCTGGGCTCGGCTGCCAGGCAGGACTTGTCCCTCACCTTCTCTTTGCTGCTTTTGTCCAGGCTGAAGAGGAGCTTCAGCTTCTCTGGCTGCAGGGAGTTGAGGAGGATGACAGCCAGCCCCAGGAGCAGGCACAGCAGCCCTGCAATGCACAGCCACACACAGTGACACCCCTGGGGCACTCCTGCTGGGTCCCAGCTCCACCCAGGCCCAGCTGGACACCAGGGACCCAGCTGGACACGTGTGCCATCACCTGGCAGGGCAGAGGAAGGTGTTGATTTCTCTTTCCCCATCTCGATTTTAGCACCACTTTGGGCTACCCAGTACAAAAGAGAGGTCAATGAACTGGGGGAGAGAGTTGGGGCTGGAGCCCACTTAGCACAGGGAAAGGAGGACCTGGGCTTGTTTAGCCTGAAAAAGAGGAATATTCAGGGGAAATTAATTTCCATCTGTTACTGGAAAAGGGCTGGTCTCCCTGGAGGTGGATGCTGTAACATGGAAAATTCTGGTTTGATCAAAGGAAACAATTTCTGCCCAGATGTGGGGCAGGTCCTGAAAGGAAGAGGGAATCTCCATCCAGCATCTAACTTCAGACATTCCGATCTCTTGACTGCTCATCTCTTTTTCTCCCCAGCCTCAACCACTCTAAACTAAAATCTTCTAACCTAAAAATTATCATTTTCTGTGACCACCCACGGGGAAAGAAGGGAAGAGGTGCTGTTGGGGCATCATCTCTGAAGGGATGGACAAGAAAAGCCCCAGAAGTAAGCTGAGCACTCACCTGTGGCTAATGTCAGCCAAAAGGATTCACCATAGTTTGTTCTCAAGGAAACTGGGCCGAACTGGATGGGGCACTTGCGGGTGTTTCTCACGGTGAAGAAGAAGAGCAGTGAGAAGAGGATCAGAGTGGCAGTGAGCAGAAGCATGTGGCCACCATAGAGCAGCATGGACATGGAGAAGAGCAGGACGGACATGAGCCATGTGCAAAAGGCCAGCCTGCAAAAGGACCACAAAACCAAGCAGAAAACATCAGGCTTAGAGTATCTACCCAGGGTCTCCTCTCCATATTCCAGTGGAGGGATAAAGCCCTGGGCAACCTGGCCTAGCTGGCCTTGCTTCAGCAGATAGCTGGACAACCTGATCTAAAGAGGTCCCTTACAACCCGAACAGCTCTGCAGTGACATGAGTGCTGGAGCTGTGGGACAGATCCCACAGCAGTGCAGAGGGACCTCCACACCTGGGAATGTTCAGTGCTGCATTTCCTGAAGCCCCCAAGCACCTTGGTATGGCTTTGGCATCAGCCCTGCTCTGAGTGTGTGACTGAAGTAGAAATCTCTGGAGGTTCCTGTGAGAGGCCGAAATGTTAGTGTTTAATAGTTCAAACACTTGGCCATTTGCAGAGGCAGCAGGTGCTTTGCTGGGCCAGGCTTGCACTCCACGAGGTGGGAGGAGAGGTTTTGGGTGTGTGGTAGCAAACCCTCTGATGTGCATCAGACAGAGGACCCAGCCCAGAAGCTCTGGGTTTTGAGCCAGGTGAGGGAGAAGGCTGATAAGAAGCAGATCCTGGAGAGGCAGGGTGGTGTCTTTTCATGCCAGTGTCCTCCCTTACACAATTGGCTGAGCTGGAAAGCTCCCCCTCCCTTCCCTGGAAGGTCCCGTTCACACTGTTCCCATTCACACCTCGGCCTGAGGGTTTTCATCCCTTCTGAAGGGGCAGAGCTGGTTAAACGCTGGCAAGAGAGGCAGGGTCATGTCTTAGAAGGGATCATAAACCATCAAAGACTCCCAAAGCACCCCCAGGCTCTGAGCCCTTCCACTGGAAAACTACACCTGACCCACAGTGTTGCAAGGTGTAAAAGTCACCCCTGCAGGGAAGGGTCCTGGGTGTCCCCACCTCAACCTGAACCTGCTCTGAACTCTGAGCTTCGTGGGACCCCCACCACTGAGAGGAGCAGAAGAAGAGGATCAGTGGGACACTTCCTGGTTCCATGGTGGTCATAGCTTTTACTTTATCTGTCTGTCCCTCACTCTGGCTCCTCCCCCCTTTCCTTTTCTATTTCTTTCTGTCTTTGTCTGCCTTATTGTGACATAAAATCCCTACTGCTGACTTCAGCAAATGGTCTCGATTGCACCTTAATTTGAGCAGAGGTGTCTCCCTAATCATCAGATCTTAACAGTCCCTCCAAAGTAGCTTTTTTTTTCTGATTCTTATGATGATGATGATTCTTTCTGTTTCTTATGTCTTGTCCACAGCTGGTCACCCCCAGGCAGTTCCCATGGGTTCAGAGGCACAATGGCATCAGGGGACACCTTTGTTTGGAGAATTGCACCACGAGCTGTGAGCCCACACCTGATTCAGCACCTGGAGTGCACCCAGCTGCCAGCCCTCCCCTGTGTTTGGGGCTTGGGTTTAGCTCCCTGGGGGGTGAGCCTAACAAAGTTTTATAATTCCAAGAAAAAAAAGAACAAAAAAGAACTTTTTGTAAATATTTCTGCTTTGAAGTACAAGAATGTTCAGGTGGCGATAATTATTTTTCCTGAATATAAAAAAGGAGATGGGTACAGGGACCTGGAACTGACATTCAAGGCTCACTCTTCCCTGCAGTGCCTTTCCCACCACCTCTGGGACTTGTGGGGGTCCTCTGAGACTTCACAATCACAACACACACAAGGGCTCTCAGCTTCATATCAAGAGATGAGCTCTGAGCTCATCTCCTCTTTGTTTGTCCTCCTGATGGTCCTTCCTGCTCCCCTTGGGCAGGTCTGGGCCCACTTGGATGTGCAAAAGAAGACCCTCCACAGCTTGTCTTAACTTGGACTCTTAACCTTGGTCCTTGGGAGAGATCTCGAAACCTGAGCTCCACACTTGTGTCTGCTCTCCCTTAAATGAAGAATAATTTTTCTCAGACTATAATTTTGTACAAGGCAGGAGACACATGAGAGGAGTCTGGGGACATGAACAAAAGATGCTCCAAGGGCTGGATCCCCTCTGCTCTGGAGCCAGCCTGGGAGAGCTGGGGGTGTTCAGAGAGGAAAGAAGGCTCCATGGACAGCTCAGAGCTCCTTGCAGGGCCTAAAGGAGCTCCAGGAGAGCTGGAGAGGGACTGGGGACAAGGGATGGAGGGACGGGATAAGGAGGAATAGATTCCCACTACCAGAGGGCAGGGAAGGAGGGGATATTGGAGGGAATTGTTCCCTCTGAGGGTGGTGAGGCCCTGGCACAGGGTGCCCAGAGAAGCTGTGGCTGCCCCTGGATCCCTGGAAGTGTCCAAGACCAGGTTGGACAGGGATTGGAGCAACCTGGAATAGGAGATGGTGTCCCTGCTCATGGTGGGGGCGTGGAGCAACATAAGCTTTCAGGTCCCTTCCAACCCAAATCCCTCTGTGATTCCACAGTTCTGTGAATCTATGGCAGGCCAGGGAGCATGGGAACCCCAGGCTGTGCAGAACACCAAGGCCTTACAGCGATGAGGGTGGCTCCATAAAGCTCCCTCCGCTGTCCCTGGCTCGTTCCAGCTCCCCAGGGCGCGGGGCAGGGCTGAGCCCTGGCTGTCANGGGGCACAGCAGGGTCCCGGGAGCCTCCGGACAGAGCAAGGGCCCCTGCAGAGCAGCTGGAGCCCTCCTGGGGCCGTGGCCCACGCAGAGCTCCAGATGGGGACCTCAGACTCACCGCGGAGGGTGATGTTCACCCCTGCCAGGCCGATGTGCAGCCCGATGTCCGCGCTCACCCGGGCACAGCTGAAGGACTTGTAGGAGGTGTTTGCCTGCACCCAGCCCGTCTCCCAGTCCCCGGTGAACTGGACAGCTGTGAAGACTTCAGGGGTTAGTTACAGCCTGGCAGGAAGATGTCTGGTGCTGGAAGCACCTGCCAGGACCATTGTCTGAGCATCACCTACCTCATCCCAAGGTCAGGACTGGGCTGTAGCCCCAAGGGGCAGAAGTCCTGTATGACCTTCCTCAATACCATCCCCGACCCATGACCACAAAAGCCCCACTTTGGTTGATTTCTTCCCAGCCCTGGTGCAGACCCTAACCCTGGAGGCAGTGGGGCTGAAGTGTGGGCTCTGTCTGGGCTCTGCTTCTCATCTAAGCCCCTGCCAATTTGCCTGAAGCCCCTGGAAGCTGGGGGTGGGCTTTTGGTAACTACCCTGGGTAATGACCACCAGTCTTCAGACTGGTGACAGATGGGCACCTGCACCTTCCACCCTCCTTGCTGGAACCAGGCCCCAGACACAAGATGTGTCTGTCCTTCCCAGGAGCTTATCCTACAGCTGGACTTGGCCCTTGACTGATCTATTCACCCTCCCCCACCTTTCCATTCCATGTCTTGGGCACCCGTGAGTTTCCCCCCAGGACCCCAGCACTCACTGAGGATCACTGCTCCCACGAAGAGTCCCAGCACCAACCTCAGGAACCAGAAGAGTCGCTGCAAGGGATGAGCAGAGTAGAGGGACAGGTCTCAGTCAGATTTTGCCATGGGCACCTCAGCACCAAGCATTTAATTTAGAAACATCAGATGGCGAGAAATAGATCTGTCCCTCCCCTGGGAGGTCACCCCATGTGCATCGTGGGTGGGTGGCATGGGGGACACATGTGGCCAGGGCATCCCTGCCATGGTGTGGGGGAGGGATGATCCAGACAGAGGAAAAAGATCAAAAGAGTCCATTGGAGAAAACTGTGACCTCCCCTTTCTTGGGAAGGAGGGTGGAGACATTCTCCCTAACAGCCTTCAGCTGGAATTTCCACACTTACCCAAACCTCATGGGTTTGGACCTGTTGACAGCTGGTCACAGCTGTAGACAAATGAGCATTTGTAGAGTGTCCCCTGGGGGACAGAAGCCCCTCAAGCAGCCCTGCTGCAAAAGCAGGCACACAACAAGCACCCAGCACGGCTGACAGCAGGGTCTGCTGGCCACACAGAGCCTGGCGAGCAGTGCTGGGACATGCCTGGTACACACCTCCTTCTCTCACGGAGGGTTCTGGGAAGGTGGGGTGAGATCCTTGAGCCTCACCCTGCTGTTCCACTCTGGTGAAATCATTCACGCTTGTTCACAGAGAAATCCAGCCAAGATAGATCTAGCTTCCTCAGGAATCTGGGGTGGTGGAGTTTGGTGTCTCTAGGATGGGTGTTCATGCTCAGAGGGGCTGGAGCTCAGCCCCATGGCTTTCTAGAGACCCCAGAGCCCTGGCCCTGAGCCTGTGGGCAGGTTTGCTTGCCAAGTCTGTTATCGAGGCTGGGAAGGAAGAGGAATGTGGGATGCATCCACTTACCCCCCTGCCCCGGATCCCTGGCAGGATGATGATGAACAGCACCAACATGGAGAGGAAGACGGTGACGATGACAGCCCGGGTGGTGTCAAAGGGGAAGGAGGCATTGGCTCCAGGGTAGAAGGGGTAGGAGCCATTCCACAGTGTCATTTTGCTGCCTGGAAGAACTGGAAATTGGCACCCAGAGACAGTGGAGAGAAAATCACCTCCACAGTTCCAGTCCACCCAGCCTTCCCCAGGGAACCATCTCCTACCCCCTTGCCTGCTTGTGCTGGTCCCAGGCGTGGCTATGTGTGCATCACAGTGCCCGTGGACACTGCAATCCCACACTGGCCGTGCACTCAGGCATCTCCCACGGGAACCTTCCATCCTCCCAGCGTGCAGCCCACAGCAAAGCTGGGTTGGAGCCACCAGGGCATCTGCTGCAAGGCTCAGGTTGTCCCCAAGGAGGGACAGCAAGACACACGAACACCTCTGGGCCACTCGCTCCCCTCCTCTGCCTGTTCTCCATCCCCAAAATCTTCCCTGTGCTCTCACCCTCCCCAGTTCAGCTCTTTATCCAACAGCCTGGTCTGGCTGTGCTCAGGGCTCTGGGTGAATCACTGCACAAACAGGCTAAGCCCCATCGGGCTGCTCCTTGCCCCGACTCAGTTAACTCCTCATCGTCCAAGGGACCGGGAATAACCCGGACAGAGAAAGTGCCTGTCCCTGGCAGCGATGTGCCACCCACCCGGGAGCCAGCCGGGGGGGACAGTGGGACGCTGCTCGGGAGACTCAATGGTTTTACCGCAGCACTTGACCAACTCGCTTTCCTGCTGGGAAAGGGCTGCTCGGCATCCCCCGGGAATGGGGGCTACGCCTGCAGCAGCAGCAGAAACACCCACAACCCCTTCTCCGTCCCGAGCCTACCTCCGGTCCCGGGCTGGGAGCTGGGGCGTGCGCCGGGATGCTCCGGGAAGCGCCGGGATGAGCTGGGAAGCGCCAGGAAGCGCCAGGAAGCGCCGGGAAGCGCCAGGATGAGCTGGGAAGCGCCGGGATGAGCCGGGATGCTGCCTGCCCGCCTGCCCGCGCTTCCTGCCAGGGCTGCGGGCGAGGAGCCAGCCTGGCGTGGAGTCCCGGCTGGGTTTCTCCCACGGTTTTTCAGAGTGCCCTCCTCCGAAGGCGGCTGGGTGATCCAGCCTAACCCACAGCGGACCAGCCGCTCCCGCACTCCTGAAGAGCCCCAGGGCACGCAGGGAAGCTGCGGGCTGGCACAGTCCCGGGAGACGTCTGCCTTCTTCTGAACTTCTCTTGCCGAACAGTGAAAAGTCCAGTTCCAAATGGCATGAAGACCCTGGAGCTGCCAAGCCCCTCTGGATCCTGGTGCGAGAGAGCAGAGGTCTTCAAAGCCCTCATCTGCTCTGCCTGGGGAAGGTTCCCAGCTGAGATCATCGAGCACGGGCTGTGGCTTCGTGGCCTCCTGCTCCTGACTCCATCCTGGGGGAGTTTCCCTGGGAAGGTCCTGGTTGAGTTGTTGGTCACCAGGCAAGGTGATACAGTGACTGCAGGGGACCAGCAGAAAGGAACAGGTCTAGAGGTGCTCCCAGCCCTAGTATGCAGAAGATCCTCAGGTCTGTAACCTGGCCACGGCATGGAGATCATGGATATTCAAGCTTTTGGGGTTTGCTCTTGTTGCTTTGGCATTTTGGTTGTCTGAAGAAGGTTGTATTGATACTGAGAGGGACCAGTGTGGCAGAAACACTCTCCTGACCCATGTTTGGGGTCTTCCCTCTGAAATTGGCACAGCCATCTCCTGGGTATTTCTTTTTGCATCTCAGTGGATGGGCTGGCTGGGTGCCCACCCCTTTGGCAGAGGGAGGTAAAAACAAGTTTTTGCTCATGCCCAACAGGAAATAAAGACATTTTTTGGGCAAGGATTTTGCTATTTCCCCTCAAGTCCCATCTGGTCCTACCCAGTCTGAATATTGAATCCCTCCCCAAGAGTGGTTTAAAAAAATTAAATAAAGGATAGCAAGGGTGACGTGGCTGGGGAATGTGTGTGCAGACATGTGCTGTGGAGCTGTCTGGTAGGGATGTGTCTCCAGCTCTGTCAGCCTCTGCAAAGAGGGAGTTGTAGACCTCACAGCAAACAGGAAATCCTTAGGGGTGATCACATGGACACCTGTGGGGCTTTGGACCTGTTGGAAATGTGGAAACACCTCTCCCTCCAGTGTGGGAGAAGATAACTGAGGAGGTGGCTGGTAACTGGCAGGGCGAAATTAGTCAAGGTGGAGAAGATGCAAGCACGTGATCCTCATCCCTCATGTGTGGGATGAGGCTCTAAACCATCCCTCGTTGCACTCCCTGGAGCTGGGGGAGGCAGCAGAGAGATGAGCCCTGCACTGGCTGGGATAAACCAGCATGTGGAGTTTGCCTTCGGAAGGGATTGAGGCACGGAGGCTTTGGGGCTGCGCAGATGAGCACCACAGACATGTCCTCTGGGGAGATGCCCTATGGCCAAAAGTGAAAACAAGGGGGAGGGATTTCCCCTTCTTCTCAGCAACACAGGGTTTGTGTGCAAGGATGTCAGGGGAGCTCCCAGAGCTGCTCTGGTTCCCTCCCCAGCAGTGATGGAAATGGGGCGTGATGGTGGTAGTGGGATGCTCCCCTTCCCTGGACTGCTGATGAGATCATACCCTGGGAAGTGTGAGGAAAGTGCTTGGTTTACCCCTCACCCAGCACTCTGCATATAGGAAGAGGCAATTACTACAACTTTGTGTAGGTGGTTTTGCTACCTTTTTAAATTTTGAATTTTCTGGGTATTTCTGCAGGTGGTAAAGGTGTGTATTTCATCACACAGTTTCAAGGGAGCATTACACATTTCCACATCTCCCGCTGTCAGCACCCTGCTCTTGCTGGGGCAGCCCTCTTCCTTGGGTAGCTTCTGCTTCACTCCCTCTGGAGAGATG
The DNA here is from genome assembly GCA_013400515.1 of Erpornis zantholeuca. Classification (NCBI taxonomy): domain Eukaryota; kingdom Metazoa; phylum Chordata; class Aves; order Passeriformes; family Timaliidae; genus Erpornis; species Erpornis zantholeuca. The sequence goes on along the minus strand of VZTN01030271.1, from coordinate 14,380 downwards.
GATCCCCGATTAGGGATGAGTCACTTGATCCAGGTCACCGGAGGGAGGTGGGGGTGAGGGGAGCAGCACCCATCACCTCTTGTGCAAGCAGACATTTAGTGCTGGATCAGCCACCTCTCTCAGTGCTGGGAAGGGCAGTGAGGAAAGAGTGGGGACATGCCTGGGCAGGGAGGTGATTTTGGGGATGGAGCAGGAAGATTTCTGACCCACTGGAGCCACACAAAGACAGATGTGATGCTCATGTCCAGATGTCACTCTGCCCCACAGCTGTCCCCATCAGCCTTCTGTCTTCTCCCCTGACAGGGACAATGCTGCAGCTGGTGTTGAGCTGGGACCCTGTTGTGATGAAGCCATGCTGTGGATCCTTGCCCAGGAATCTTTGCCACAGCTGAACAGCCCATGATGGAGCAGCTTGAAGGACAGGAGGAAGGACGGAGGGACCTGCTCTGATCAGTTCCACCTTGATAAGCAGAGAGGTTGCCGTGGCCTTGGTTTGGCTCTAGATGTATTGGCAAGAAGGATCTATTTTTCCAGCTCTGTTTGGAAGTTACACATCTTGAGAGAAGGAGGAGGTGTCACTACCCACTACACTGAGCAGTGGGTTTCACATATTGTGATGGAGACAGGTCAGGGTCAAGTGAAAGGACTGCCAGGAGACAGAGGCAGAGCTCAGCAGGAGCCACATATCATCCTGGTGGGAAGTGGAACAGGAGGGGTTTCAGCCACACTTCGAGGCAATCCTCATCTAGAGGTTTTGTTGAGTGTTCAGCCCTCTGCCCCATCCCATCACTCAGGAGAGGAACAAGTCTCTGGACGTGGCCTGGACCTTCTGTGGCACATGACAGGAAGAGCATCTTGCTTTGGGTGCTTGATCATCTCTGCTTCCAGTCCCAAGCAGCTCCTGTCAGCTCCTGCCAGTCTTACAGGTTTCCGTGTGTTCTCAGAGGTCCATGTGTTCTCCATGGCTGTCCCATTGCCCTCCCAGACGTCTCCATCCCACCCAGAGGCTCCGTGGGACTACGACCCATGTCTGGGTGGGGAAGGGGCTGGGCCTGGTCCTGTGCCTTCCCTTGCCTTCCTGGGGCTACCCAGCTTGGATGAGGAGCTGCAGGTCCAGCCCTTCTCCGCTGCCCACGGACCCCAAGTGCTCCTTCCAGGCTGCACTAATCCCAGCCTGGAACAGGGATGTGGGGAGGGATCCTGGGAGGGCCTGAGCAGCTACCCTGATGCCCTGGGAGGTGGGAGGAGAGGGGAAGGAGGTCATTTCCCTGCTCCAGAACTGCCCCTCCAGCCTCATCCCAGAGTTCTTCTGACAGAGTTCTCATCTGACAGAGTTCTTCTGCCCTGGCATGAGTCTCAGGGAAGTGCATTAGCTTTGGGATGCATCTCATCAGGGACTTTACTGTCCCAGCTTAGGGAACTTTGTCCCCACAGATAACAGCCCTTCCTGCCAGTTGATGTAACCATCAGGGAGGTGAACTTTTCCTAGCTTTGCTGGGGCTTGTTAATGAGGCACTGTGTGGTAATTAGCACTTTCATCCCCGGCTGCAGCTTAGAGAGAGGCTTTCTCTTGGCATTAGAGGCCAATTTTAAGCAATAAACATTTTTCCATGGAAACTCCTCTGTCTTTTATCTCTCTGCCAGCCTTGGAACCCCTTCACACCACCTCCTGAGCGGTGTGAGTTTCCAGATCTTGGATCAGCAGAGTGAACATTGTGGTGGAAGATATCCAAGGCAGATTTGGGTTTGGCCAGGTCTCCCATGCATGTTGTCTACCAGCTCTGGGTGTCACAAGAGCTTTGATGGACAATGTTCAGAGCTCTTCCCACTCAGTGGTCCTGTCCCACCAAACATCACCCTGGGATGGTGTCCTGCAGTTGGTGACAGTCCTGCTGTGAGAGGTTGAACCAGAGACCTTCAGCAGTCACCCACCAGAATTTACATGAGACTGAAGGCCCTGTTCCTCCCACCATAGCCTCACAGACCTCCCAGCAGAGCTGGTTCCCTAAAACCTTTCGGGGTATGCGTCTCCCATCCTTCTGGGGAAAGGACACATGGCAGGGAGCTGGGAAGCTGGCCCTCCATGGAAGGACATTGAGGTCAAGGCCTGCCACCCAAATGTTCCCAGGCAAGAGAAACAGAGTCTCCAATGTCCAAGTCCCAGGTAATATTCCCACAAGTCCTCCTGCCCTGCCAGGAGCTTCCTTATCCCTTCCCATGGCACTTGGATCCAGGTCCTGGAGCAGGTTGCTGCCTCCCACACCAGCAGCACAACCAGGCTGGAGCTGCTCCCTGAGGCCACGCTGGAGGCTGGTGGCTCCCTGGTGGCACTCCACCACCCTGGACCAGTTTTTGCTGGTTTTGGCTGGAAAACACTTGGAACAGGCAAAGATTCACTCCTGAAGGCAAAGGTGTTCCTTGGTACGTGAGAGGGTGGGGGATGTCAAGAAGGCTGTGGGAACAGCGAGAGCAGGAAATGGCAAGAGAGGAGTGTCCATAGTTTCTATATGGTACCTGGAGGAGGAAGGGGTCTCACTGTATCCACCTCTGCCTGCTCCTTTAGGAAGGAGATTTGCCCAAATTACTGCTTGGCTTCTCTTCCCCACAACAGGAAAACACCTCAGTGTAGTGGTACTGACCTACACATATTTTATAAAGTCTATCAATCCCACGGCAATTCTTGCAGCTCAGCAATTCCTGGCATAGTCTCAACATTGTACAAGGAGTCCAAAGGTTGTCTGGTGGCCATGGTAGGAGGTGGTTTATGGCACCTTCCCCTGCAGCACAGCAGGACCACGAGCACTGCGAGCTCTAACTGCTGCAATGTCCCAGGGCTGCATCAGGTGTATCCTGCTCAGTGTTTTATACTCCACGAGCCCGAAGAACCAATAAATACATGAACACCTTCATCCTATTGGAGTCCTTGGCTTCTTCTCAGCCCCATATGGAGGTTAAAAATAAACAGAAAAGGATAGAAAATGGCAGTGAGATTGTGTTGTGTTCTCTCACTGCACTCCAGCACCCTGATGATTTTGGGAGGGTCTGTGGCATGAGGGCTCGCACCCAACCCCATGGCTGGTTTTGTCTCTGCTGCTCTGGTGTTGGAGTCCAGGGAAGCCTGGAGGCTTCTCCTGCTCCTCTGGGAATTTCTTTAGTCCCCAGACCTCCTCAAAAAATGGCCTAGCCAGCGACCTAGGCTTTTGGAGAAGCTCCCTCCACTTTTGGGAGAACCTGAATGCACCAGAGAGGTGAAGAGATTTTTGTTTAGTGAACCACAGAGAGTTTAGTTGCAGTTTTAGGATCTTGCTCTATGTATTATATAGAGACAAGATGGAGATTTTTTGGGTGTTGGTCTCTTCTTCTTTCTTCTTCTTTCTTCTCTGACACCAGTTCCTGTGGTGTGTTGGTTGGTGGAAAAAAGTTAGTATTGAAAAGACATATCAATAAGATGAGGATTTACTGGTGTTGGGAAGAAAATAAAATACGTATTATTTCTTGAATGGTTGTTAGTAAGATATAAAAGGTAGCTGCTGATCTGCAGCCATTGCCCTTTCTGCCCTGGTGCCCTTGGAGGATGCTGCCTCTGCCTCCAAGGTCTTGATAAGAAAAATAAACAACTCTGAAACAGCACAGAAGATGTCTCACTTCGTTCTTTTCAACATGAAGAACAGAAGGAAAAAAATCTCCAGGGCAGAGGACAGGGACAGGAGCCAAGGGCTCCAACCCCTGTGGGGGCCCAGGCCCCCGACACTCTGGAGCTGTTTCCATCCCATAAAAAAGCCCATAAAATAAGACTTTGTGGGTCTGTAGCTGGGATGATCTCTGTTTCTTGCTCCAAGGAGCAGCACTTGGTGCACAGACACTGTAAGAACATCTCCTGAGCAGGGTCTGACTTTGGGTCAGACACAGCCCTGAGCCCTCCCAGACTGGGCAGGCAGGGAGCTGTGATTCTGCTGACACAGCCAAGCACCTGTGCCTCTTTCCTTGGGTTATTCACAGCAAGAGAACACTCAGGATTTCAAGGCTCCATGTTCTGTGATGTCCATGCTGTAGCTGCTGAAGCACAGCCCATCCCAGCCCAGAGCAAGGCATTTCCTTGGGGCCAGCGTGAACACATGCTTTGGGGGAAGATTTGCCTTGGAACCAGCAACACTGGAGTCATTTCACAGCCCAGAAGGCTGGGATTTCTCCTGGGCTGAGAAAGAGGGTGAGGAGAAGAGCCTCCTCTAAAGACCAGAGCAGTGAGAACAGGCTGGTGTGTGCAGGGAGTTTGGCCCCTTCTCATTTCCAGGTGAAACTGGAGAACTGTAATTCCAGTGTGAAATGAATTCCAGACTGCTGGGGTTCTCACAGAAGCAGCAGATCTGTCAGGCCTTTTACTCTCTGCCAAAGCACACTCCCTGCTCACATTTAGTTGAATCTCTTCTTGAGGCCTCGGCCAAGAGCCAAGGACCTGATGCAATGAAAGGCTTCACCACATTAAGAAGATTCTGTGGGTTGAGATAAGAACAGTTTGATAACTCAAATATCACAAAAATATAAAAGTACTAATAATACTAGTGATACTTCATACTACTACTGCTAATGATAGTAGCTGTAATTATAAAAAATAAAAGTGAAAAGAACAATCAAGAAAAACAAGGAGTGCACAGTCCATGTTCACCATCTGCTGACCAATGCCCAGGCTGCCCCTGAGAGCGACTGGAGGCTCCTGGCCAATCCCTCCCAGTTTATATACTGAATATGATGCCCTGTATTATGGAATATCATCATTCCTTCAGCTGGCCATGCTTCCCCCAGCTTCCTGGGCAACTCCTCAAGGGCAGAGAATGGGATAGTGAAAGTCCTTGACTTAGGCTAAGGTCAGCAACAGCCAAAACATCTCTGTGTTGTCAACATTATTCTGGTCCTGAATCCAAACCACACCTCTGGACCAGCTACTGAGAAAAAAATTAACTCTATCCCAGTACAACTGGGGCAGTAGCCAGCCCTTACCCCTATCACTGATGGCATGCCAGGTTCCACACTTCCTGAGACCCCCTCACCTTTCTGATGGGTACACACAGAGATCATTCCCTCAGCACATGGACCATGCCTGTAAAAGTCCACTGAGTGCATTTTGTCCATGACCTTGGGTTCCACATGTCTTTCAGGGTTGCAAAAGTTTGTTCCATGGTGGGCTCGGGTCCTTGAGCAAATTGCCTGAGGCAGGAATAACCCAGATTGTTTTCTCCAGCATATGCTTTATGAGCACTGCAGGAACTTTATCCCATCCTACTGCACCTAAAGGTTTGGACTGAGCAGGGCCAGCCCAACAGGCAGATCCCCTGATGTTGACTGAGTAGTTGTTGGCCTCTGTTAAGTGCATATCCCAATGTCTGAAGGTCCCATCACCCTCTCAGTGTTGTCTTTACCAGTTTGATTTTCCAGAGGCTGGTGTGTGGTAGGGAAAAGTGAGCTGGTGGATCATACCATAAGGAAAAGGCCTTTGTATCCCCTATCACAGAATCACAGGATCACTGAGATTGGAAAAAACTTCCCAGACCACTGAGTCCAACCAGTGACCAATCCCCACCTTGTCAAGCAGAGCAGAGCACTGAGTGCCACGTTTGAGTCGTTCCTCAAACACCTCTAGGGATGGGGACTCCCTCTCCCTTTGCAGCCCCTTTGACCACCATTTCTGTGAAAAAAATCCTGCTGATGTCCACCCTGAGCCTCCCCTGGCCCAGCCTGAGGCTGTTCCCTCTCCTCCTGTCCCTGTTCCCTGCGAGCAGAGTCTGACCCCCCTGGCTGCCCCCTCCTGTCAGGGACTTGTGCAGAGCCACAAGGTCCCTCCTGAGCCTCCTTTTCTCCAGGCTGAGCCCCCCCAGCTCCCTCAGCTGCTCCTGGTGCTCCAGCCCCTTCCCCAGCTCTGTTCCTTTCTCTGGACCTGCTCCAGCACCTCATTGTCCTTCTTGGAGTGGGGCCCAGAGCTCCCCCCAGGGCTGGAGGTGCTTCAGCAGTGCCCAGCACAGGCGTTGGGCACTGCCCTGGGCTGTGGCCACACTAGCTTTGCTACAAGCCAGGTGCTGCTGGCCTTTTTGGCCACTTGGAATCTCTATAAGGTTTGAGATCATACACTGCATTTAACCTCACCTCCTCTGCCCTGGGATGCCCTGCTCCCTGGAAATCATTTGGGCATAGTGCCAAGCTCTGGAAACCCACTTGTCCTGGCCTCTGTCCTGGCTGGGTTTACCTTGGTCAGGTCAGAGTTTCATGACCATATCCGGATATGAAGAGCTTTCCCTGGAGGTGGGTGGGGGATGGCAATGGAATTGAGGAGACTTTTGCTCCTTGCTGGCAGCCTGCTTCCCTTCCTGCCTCTTTCCCTCCCTTCCTCACTGCCTGGTTTGTTGGTCTCCTGTGGAAGAGAGAGGTGTCTGAGCACCTCACAGGAAGGGGCACCCCGACCTGGAGCCCGATGTGTTTGCAAGGACAGAGCCGGAGAGTGTCCTCTGTCAGTGAACACCACAGGGAGCACTGCACTAAGCCTGAGACGACAATGACACCAAGTGGTGGCAGTGAACTCCCACTGACATCTCTCTGAGCCTACTCTGAGTCAGTCCCACAACCAAAGACACAAATGTCAACGGCAAAGGTGATTGGTGTCCATTTATCTCACTTCACGTTCTGTGCCCACCCCTGAGGCCATGCCATGGCAGGTTGTGGGGGAAGCCCAGGAACAGCAATGGTCACAGCTGTCCATGAGCTCTCTGGGCTCACAAGGAAATGTGTCACAGGTCTGAACATCCCAGCAGAGTTGTACAAGTGACCCTGAGGTTGAATCTCTGCTTGTGGTGTGCAAAAACAGCAAGTTCTGCTGTGAGCAAGGACTTGAGCCCCAGCAGCAGTGTGGAGGGTCACCCTGAAACCAGAGGAGCTCTGGGAACAAACCAGAGCTGGGAAAAAACCCTGAGTGAAGAATTTACTAATTTTCTAAGCTTGGGCACAAAGCCTTTGGTCCTGGAACTTTCCAAAGAACATGATCTGGTGAGTGATAGGACTTTGTGCTAAGCCTGTGCACGCTGTGGGCCAGCAGGTAAATGTCAGAAAGGTGGATGGCAGGGCAGAGCCGGCAAATTGATGAGCCAAAAAATGATGAGCTTCCTCAAAAGCTTTCCTGACCCTCTCTGTAATCTAAATTCAAGAGGGAATAGGGGTTTAGGGCTTGAGAAGTTGTTTGCCTGTGAGGGAGAAGCAGAAACAGTGAAAGAGCCAAGCAGTGGACCCAGTCTTCATATGTGGAGGTTTTCAAGCCCTGAGTAACCTGGTCTAAGCTCAGGGCTCATGCTGCTTTGGGCAGAGAGCTGGACTAGACACCTGCTGAGATTTTCTCCAGCCTGAGTCACTCTGTGCTTGTAGGATGGTGTTCAAGGCAGGTGCTGGACACTCTGGGGCCCAACATTGCTCCAGTCCGTGCAGTAGCTCAGAGGAGGAGGCTGAAGAGAGGCTCCACGGTGGAACACACGCTCCTGGAAGGGACCACTGCCATGGCAGGCACTGCCTGTGGCAGACTCACCCCTGACAGAGCAGGTACATTCCCTCCTACCTGCAGCTGTTGCTTCCACCAGGGGACTGAGTGTCACCTGTAGTGACAACAGTGAGGAGGAGAGGTGCTGAAAGTGACCTTGGCAAAGGGGAGGAGAGGTACCTTCCCCAGGTATGACAACACTTGGGTGGTTTGTTCCTGTCCAAAACCTGAATCAAATACTTATATTAACTGACAGTAAATTAACTTATATTCCCCAAGGCGAGCCTGTTCTGGCCATGGCAGCAGTCACCAAGTGACCTCCCCTTTCTTTACCTCAACCCAGAGGAGTGACAGGCGCAGTGCCCACCACGAGGGGTGAGAGCCCCCACTGCCTCTGCCCAGCAAGAACTGCCCCTGCCCGACAGGAGCTGCCCTCGAGCTCCCCTGGAGCACTTCAGGGCAGGGAGGTGTCTGCTCTCCAAGCACTGCTGCAGGTCAGTGCCTGCTGTCCAGGAGTGAGGCGAGGGAAAAAAGGACAGACCCAGCTCGGCTGTACCCAAAATATTTATTCCCAAGGGGGGAGCGAGAGAACTAGGCACAGATCCTGGGGTGGCAGGACCTTTTAAAGGGAGGAGGATGGAGGGGAGGATACATCCCGTGGGCCAATCAGGGGTACCTCAGGGAGGAGTGCAGGGAGGGATTTTAAAACCCAGGGAGATGCAAGGGAAGAATGACACTAGGGAGGATCCATGGGGCATCGAGGAACACAGAACTTTCCAGAGGGAGGGAACGGGTTTAGAGGTGACATGACTTGTGGGAGGGGTTTGGGTGATGGATAGGGAAGGTGCTGGAATAAGGGGAGGGGGATGACCATAATAAGAAGCTAAGGGCAGGGATCTGGGCAAGACTGACATCAGGTTGGGAGGGGTCTAGGTAACACAAACCTTTCTTTAGGAAAGAGGGGAACTCGGAACCTACCAATAAAAAACCACGAGGGGTTTACAAAACTATTATGACAGAGGAAAACACACCACTATATAAAACTAATCAAGAGGGCTCTCAATCCACCCTTTTGCACTACCACAGAGGAGAGTGATGGGGGGCTGGGGACAGACGGACAGAGAGGCAGCTGGACAGGTCCTGGCTGGAGAATGAGGATCAGTCAGTGCAGAATGAGGATCTCACCTGGATGTCTCATGGCCAGGCACCTGCTCCCCCTCCAGTGAGCTTGACAGGGTGGTCCCATGACACATCAAGTCAGCAACCCCATTAGGCCATCAGTCCCTCACACTGCTGGCTGAGTGGCATCTGGTTTCCTCCAGTGCAAACACAATCCACACTGTCATTATTCTTCTTGCTAATAATTAGTTTTAATCCCAGGCTTTGCTCCAGCTAATGAAAAGGTGAACTGGGGGTCACCCACATCCCAGAACATAGCAGCCAGTCTGGGCAAAAAAAGTAAATATTAGAAGCAGAATTCCTGCATGAATGACTGCAGGACAGTGGGAAAGCTCTTGAGCAAAGCTGGTGGTAGGAGACCATGGAGGACTCACAAGGGGAATAGCTACAGGTGGGCTGCTCACCAGCAGGATGTGGGACCTGGGATGCTCAAGGTGATGCTCTTCCCAGGGGCTGCAGCCAAGCAACTGCTCCAGTGAGGAAGAGGAGGCTCCAAAGGACCTGAACTATCCTTGAAGGGATAGGGAGTATGGTGGGAAGGTATCCTACCACGGCTTTGACCCCTCTACTAGTTATCAGCATCTTCAGATGCTGGAGCATCCCTTGGCTTGGGGTGATGTGGCTCTGAGGTTCCTGTTCTTGGGAGAAGGGCTCTCATCCTGTGGGATCAAAGGATCAGCCTGAATATATTATCAGAATTGTGGGGAGCTGAGTGTGAAGGTTTATGGTTTCATTTATGGCATCACTCTGGGCTCTGCTGCCAGGTTTCACTCTCTCTGGGGACATGCCCAGGGCCATGGAAATGCTTTGAGAAAGGCTGACACAGCAGCAATTTCTCAGCTGGGAAGTGAGAAGGCTCAGAAGAGATCTCAGAGCCCCTGCCAGGACCTAAAGGGGCTCCAAGAGAGCTGGAGGAGGACTGGGGACAAGGGACAGGACAAGGGGGAATGGCTTCCCACTGCTAGAGGGCAGGGATGGATGAGATATTGGGAAGGAATTCCTCCCTGGAGGGGGAGGGAGGGAGGCCCCAGCTCAGGGTGCCCAGAGAAGCTGTGGCTGCCCCTGGATCCCTGGCAGTGCCCAAGGCCAGGTTGGATGGGGCTTGGAGCAACCTGGGACCATGGAAGGTGTCCCTGCCCATGGCAGGAATATGGCCACAAGATGATCTTCAATGTCCCTTCTAAGCCAACCCCTTCTATGATCTCATGACCCCAAGGAGGGGCTGGCAGCCATAGGGTGCATCTGTGAGCAGCACTTTCAGAAGGTATAGAACCAGAGCCTGCTCATGGGACTGTTCCATCACTCATTTCAGCCAGGCTGCAGCTCCCTTCTCCAGCCCTCCTGCACAACAAGGAGCCTCAGGGCCATACCTCTGCCCCATGAGTGTTTAACCACATGCACGAGGTGAGGGTGCACCAAGCCACCATCACAAAGCAGCCTCATCATCAGACTGAGTGTTTGATGGCCAAGGAGCCTGTAGTTAACCCTGAGGTGCCACAAGGCTGGGACTCTGACAGAGCCAGAAATCCCAGCGCTGCCAGGACAAGATTTTGCTGGTAACATTCCCAGCAAAGAGGGCCACGAACATGCTCCAGTGGTGAGTGGTGTGATCAGCTCACCCAAGTGTGCTGTTTTGTCATGTCAGGGTCTCCTTCAGCGAGCAGAGGGTGCAGGGACTGAATCCAACCCCTCTGAGCTGTTGAGAGCCAGGAGCTTCCCTTCACCCTGCCCCAAGGTGCTCCCGCTCCCCCTTCTCCCTGCACAAGCCCTCTGGGTCTGCCTTCCTACCTCCACAGAAGAGTCTGTGCAAAGAGCCAGTTTTATTCACAGGGACACATCAGATGTCAAGAAAACACAAAACATACAGGAACTATACAGGGAGGCTCTGCTTTTCACACACGCCATCACTATTAACAATATTACAGAAAGAATAAATAAAGGTGATGTTGCTATAGAAACCCACAAGGACGATGCCCTCCTCCGTTCACCACGCACAGCCAACCTTGCAGACCTCATCCTCCCCAGCTGCACCTCTTCAGTTTGAAAAGTACTTCTCCAGCACCTTCGTTAAAAGCCCTGTCTCCTACAAAACAAGACACAGTGGTGAGACACAGGGTCAGGAACACAACCACCACCATCACCACCCATGCTGGGTCCACGGGGCAGACTGGACAAACATCCCATGCTGGAAGCACTTTCAGGGGTGGCTTGGGACAGTAAGTGAGAAGGACACAAGCAGAAGCCTCCCATCTGTGCTCCAACAGCTGAACCATGACTGTCAGCTGTCAGAGGGAAACTTCATCCCAGTGAGGCAGCAGCCACTGGGCTGAGCTCCAGGGATGAGCCTCATTCAGCTGAGAACGTGAGAGGGCAAAAACAGACAGAAGTCACAGCAGGGTTGAGTCACAGAGGGGTCTGTGGGATTGGCACTGCCCACAGGTCCCAGAGCTACGCAGGGCAGCACCCACCTTCAGGCAGAAGGGCTCTCCCCCTACCCCTGGAGCTGTTCCATTCCATGCACAAGGCCTCTGCATCCTGGGAAATTAACACCACACACCCAAGGAGATGACAAAGGATGGGAAGGATCCTCCTCTGCCAGCCCAATCCTTGTCACACACAGCAACATGGCAGCACTGTGAAGCCCCAGCACGCTGAGAGCCAAGCCTTGTCTGCCTCACATGGCTGGAAAGCTGAAATGGAAGCGACACATTCTGAGCAGGGCATGGACAGGGAGTTTCACAGGGCAGAGCTATGAAAAAGCCTGTGAGGAAGACAGGAACATGGCACACAGGTCATTTCAGGCTGGGTGCTGACAACCAGTCCAACAACAGTCACTCTGAGGGGGAAAGCTGTCAGGGTGGCAGGAATTTGGACTGGCACTGTGACAACCACGAGAGCAAGAAAAAGTCACACAGAACAGTGTAACCTGGGCAGCACACAGAGGCACTGGGGAGAAGCAGTTCTGTAATATCCATGACAGCACAGAGGTGAGGATGCCCTGGGAATGGGTGGGAGAAAAGAGCAAGAGATGGAGAAGTGAGGTGCTCAGAGGTGCCCAAGGAGCAAAACCAGAAACAGCACTTAGCAAGGTGACCAAGGGGACCAGGGCACTGGCCAAACCGAGGCTTCAGGTTTTGGGAAGAGAAAGTGAGGGGCAGGAGTCAGCTGCACACCAAGCAGCTCAGCTGTGATGCCACACGTGGGCATGGCATCCCACCTTCCCCCAGAGAGACACTGAGGCAGCCACTAGCCAGCATCTGCATGGCCACAGACAAATCACCCTCCAGCAGCAGAGCTTTGGCACCCAGTGCCACACCTGGCCTGTACCCACCCCTGAGCACTAGGAATGAGCACTGGCAGGGCTTGGGCACTCAGCTGGAACCTGGGGCACAGCACCAGCACTCAGGGTGCTCTGCACAGGCACATCTGCAATGTGAGCAGCGACCTACGCAGGGGAGAGCCCCAGGGTGCACCTTCACCAAATTCACACCACACGCTCAGAAACAAGGCAGGTCAGCACATCTACCAGCTCTCCCATCCTCTCAACAAGCCCTCCTGCTCAAAGGCTCCTTGGGGAGGATGGGAAAAGGTCCAGAACCTCCACAGCCCTCGTCTGCTTTCCAGCTGCATCTGAGAAGCAAACACTGCAGCAGCCCAGCACAGCACACTACACAGGGAGTGGGGTGGGCTAGTGCCTTCAGCCATGCCCACCTGGATCTTCACCATGAAAAGCCCCTCTACCTAAAGAGAATGGCTCCCTAGGAAGCCTCAGTTTACCTTAATATGCTGAGAGGGAGTCAAAAAGGTGCTTGAACCATCAGTGACAGGCCCCCAACCCTGCAACCTGTGCCTTCCCAAAAAAAGCAAAGAGGAGCAAGCCCTGCCTAACCCTGCATAGCAGAAATAGCTTTACCTGCGTGCAGTGCTACTGGAGAGCTCAGGCTTTTGGCTCAGTGGGACAGCACAGGTGGGACTGACCTAAGAGGATTTCATCCTTTTTAGACTCCCAGTTACTTCCTGCAGTGAGTGGAAAGGGTGAGGCACCAGGGAAGTGTGCAGGAGGCAACAGACAAGCAGAGCCACACAGACTTATGCCAACTACAGGCATAGCAATGCTATCCCTGCACTGAGCAATTTCATCTCCACATCCTGCCTGAGGATCTGTGTCTGTGCATTGTTCCCAGGGGCAGGTTTTCCATTAGGAGCTGAATGAGCTCCAGGGTAAAAACCACAGTGAGGAGGCTGAGGATCTGCTGATACACAGTGGGACCAGTGGAGCTCCTGCTCTCCCTGCTCCCCAAAACTCGCTCTGCAGCAGCAGGAACAGTGCACACCTCCCTTCTGCCAGGCTTTGTGCCCTCAGCACTGGTTGTGCCATCCCAACCATCATGACACAGAGCCAAAGCTCTCTGCTTGACACATGCCTTTCCTGTCACATACTGTGTCCCTCTTGGTGTCTCCCTGCAGGAATAAGGAGAAAGGATTTCCCTGTCATTGGAAAAGGGGAAACCATCCTCTTCTGCATCTGGCTGAGGAAGACCCAGATGCTTATTAACCCCTGGAGATCACCACTGTCACAGCTCCATCACAGTGTCACTTGCTCATCCTCACACCATTCCCAAGCACCTGGGACTATTTGTCACAGCCCAGCTAGACACAAGCCTCAGGACACTTCTCCTCTGCCCCTTTATGGCTGGTCTTAAGAAGTGGTTTAAGGAGGGTTCAAAGGAGGGTAAAAGGGGAAATGCACCTCTAGTAGCTGTGCAGGTACTCCCATGTCTAGCACAGTTCCTCCACCTTCCTGCTCTGAGCATCTCCCTCCATTAAAGTCAATATTCACCTGGTCAGTGAGGTCATATTTCCCTTGGTTCTCATCCAATAGTCTTTCTTGCAAGAGGATTTTCAGGAGCTCCCGGGTCAGCAGTTCCATCATGTCCTCCAGCAAGGCTCGTAGAGAGGGACCGAAGACCATTGGCACTGCAGGCTCCTCCGGAGTCTCCAGGTGTGGGGAGCCTGTGACGCTCTTCTTCCCCATGAAGTGACCTGCAACACCACACGTGGTGTGTCTGGGGGGACGCAGGGCTCCGGCTGAGCTGTCACCAGCCACCCTGCACCAGCACAAACCGGCAAGGAGCACCGAGTGACCTAATGCCCAAATCAGCCGAGTCAAGGGAAACCCAGAAATCCCAGGTCTTCACTCCGCACGGGACCTTTGGGAAACTTCCCTCTCTGTTCCTGGTGACAGGATCTGTGGGTTACAGAGATGCCACCCGGGGATGCCGGACTGGCCCGTCTGCTAGGGCTGTTGGACCTGCCGCCCGGAGATGCTGGCTCTAACACCCGGGGATGCCGCACTCGTCAGTCGCCTGAGGATGCTGAACCTGCCGCCCGGGGATGCAGGTGGGTGCATTCACGCCTGCCCTGGTCTCCCCCCTGCCCGCCGTGGTCCGGCCGGCATCCCCCTCCCCTCAGGGGAGCAGGGAGCTCCGCGCAGGCAGCCACAGGACAGTGCAGGAGGTCGCCGTGACCCGCACGTCCCGCGTGTCGCCGTGCCCCCCGCCCGGTACCTGTGGCCCAGAGGTTGCCGCGGGGGTTGACCTTGATCTTGGCGGCCTGGCTGCGGTGCTCGGCGAAGTCGAGGTGGACGGCAGGTCCGAGCGCGGCTCCGCAGAGCAGCAGCAGGAGGCAGCG
>VZTN01030270.1:1217-20700 GCA_013400515.1 Erpornis zantholeuca | reverse complement strand
TTAATGCTTCTTCACTTTCCTTTTAAGACAGCACATCACCCAAAACTTACTCATGTTCTTCTTTCTAGCTTCCTTTGATATTCCTCTCTCCTACACAATAATGACCACAAATTCCAGCTAGATAGTTTAAATAATGTCTCTTACACGCATACAGAAAACTCTCCTGAAATATCTCTGAAAAATAAGAGTGCTGCTTTCCCAATGGCTGTCCAAGATCTGCTCTCACAATTAAGCATGAGAAACTAAAACAGAAGTGAAAAATGGGGAAAATTCACAGCATTAAAATAACTTCAACGAAACACCTAGTCAAGTAGACCACCTGTGGAAAGCAGAACACATCTCAAGGTTGAAAGCCCTTTTGGATCTCAGAGTGAAAATCAAACCGAATCTCGTGTTAGGAATAATTCCTAGTGTTAGCTACTTAATGTAGCTACTTTTTTCCACAATGGAATGAGAGAGAAATCTGTATCATGAAAGCTGAATTACTTTGGTTTTCAAAACTGCTGAACTGACACTGACACAGGCATTGATTGATACATTGCACGTTGGATGCACGGAAAGACAGATTCTTGAAAAGAAACAGATTAATTACTGCTTTTAAATATTATGGTCAGAAATGGTTTATATTTCATAACTTCAGCAAGGAAATTAATACAGAATTAAAACCATGTTTTGCCCACCACTAAATTCTTTCCTCCTTAAAATGCCAATCCTAGAAACTGAGATGGATTTACCAACTGTTTAGATGAAATTTTTATTTTTTATAAACTGTTACTCACTTATTGTCCTGATAAGAAACCAAGATTATCTGATCTCCACTGCTACCACATTTTATAACTGTTAACAGTTATACAGTTATACAGTTATACAACTAGGTGCTATGGAAGAATTTGATATTTCAAATCCTATATAAACTGCTACTCTTTCTGCTGTCACCAGCAGACAGCAAATATTTATCCTCTCACATAAGTGGAAGAGCACCTGTAAGGACAGGTACATGAGTGCAATTCTGCAGGTACAAGATAGAGCCCTGTTTATTGCATGAGAGCATATTCTGTGTTCTTGAGGACAAGAGGCTCTAAATATTTAGAGACAAGACCTAAACAGAAAACCTTGCAAAACTTGCGAAATTCAAGTATTGAAAAATTAGGAAATCCCCTCTTCAATGTTGACTTTCACAATTTCACAGTATTTTTCACTCTGAATATCCTGCTCCAACAAATGGCATGTTCCTTACCCAAAATGCTTTTGACTTTTTGTGATGCAATGTGAGGTAAAGATGGCTTCTTCTGGTGTCATTTTAGCAACAGCCAAGCTGACACTCCTACAAAAAATTCCAGCCCAAGACACTTAGAGTTGTGCAAAGGTCTAACAATTGAAAAATAAGATTTTATAAAGTTTTAATAGAAATGGGAGGTAAATTTATTAATAACACATATGTAACATATGCACAGCTGCAGGCACAGATGTATATACACAACCAGTCCAGATTGGCAAAAATAGTACAGAAAATTTGTGCCATTCTAACAGTTACTATACCATTAAAATATGCAAAGGTATAATTTGCAATTTTAAAAAAAATTGTGAAGCATCTATCACATAAACTTGTACTGTGGGTTACATCCAAAAAACTTGATTTTAATGGTAACACTTCAATTCGTTTGGATTGGGGTAATGCTTTTTTTTTAAATTTAGACCAGTGAGACTTTTATCATGCACCAATCTGCACAATGCAGTGTTCACATTTTTTTGTAAGGGATTGTTCTGTCTTTTCTTCTACTTTTCAAAGTGCTTCCTTTCTCAGGGTACTGCTCTCTCTGTCATGGTGAGTCACTCGGAAGTACTCTAGCAATGCTGCATCTTGCAAATAACCGAATCCTTATGCTTCCTCCTTTATTTTGGTGGTCTCTAATTTGGGTGGTCTCTAATTTGCATTTGGTTTAAATGTGAAAGCACTTACTGTATGCTCAACTGATTTTTTAAGGACACATTTAGTGATTGCCTAAGAAAAGGGTAAAATCACATATCTGCTATCAAGCGAGTCCTGATAAAAAAGAGCATGTTCTCCTTCAGACATGAGAACAAGCAATAGCTCTTTCTAGTCAACAGTAATTGAAGAGAATAGCAGGGCTCATTTGAAGTTTAATTCAGCAGGATCACAGTAGCAGCACTACTTCCAGTGTGCTGGTCATGTTTCTGTCCTCAGAGTGACCCTGCAGGGCTCCTGTTCCCCTTCTCAGCATCAATGCAGGCAGTCCCCTGAGGATGGACACTCCCTGATACACCTTCAGGACGTTAGAAGGATTAAATAATAGATGTAAGATTTATTTACAGGTAACTGGGATGCTGCAGTGTTACATTTCTCTGCTACATGGTTCAAAAGGTCTTGCAAAACACCAGATGATAAGGCTGGCAATGAAAGGAGGCAGTTTAAGCAATTTATCTATGAAGAGAAGCAATAGTTTTTTTGAGGATGAATCACAGCTCCAGTGAAATCAATTGATTCAGCGAGAGCAGCTATTCATTCTGGAAAGGTAACTTTAGTTGTTCGTAAAGTTATCTCCAGTGTGCATTTACTGATTAAGTACAACTGAAGTTCATATTCTATTATCTGGAATTGTCTCCCTGATTTGCTGAATCAAACATCTAAATATCTAAAGGGATAGCAAGTTGTATTTATTGAACACAACATGCTATCCCTTTAGACCACAAGTCTTACTTCACACACTGGGCACATTTTTGAGGAAAAGAAACATTTCATTTATCAGTAGAATTCTTATGTACAACTATTTCTCTTCAACTGTACTCACAACCCCCCAAACAGAGATACAGCACATCTGAGGTGAAAAGAATTATGTGACAGTATAGGTAACATTTGTCTGCTCCTTCCATTCTTCTGGCTTTCATTTATGACCACTGCTGCAGGAAAGCGTTTGACAGACAGAGTTTGGTGTGGCACAGAAGGGCGAAAGGAAAAAGAGACAGACATGAATTAGTCAGTGAGAGGGAGAAAAAGGAAGAAAGAGAGAAAAAGAGATCACCAATCCCAGATCCAGAGCTGATCCAGAGCTGATGGGGGTGTCCAGTGTCCTGGGGCCCGTGTGCACCCAGGATTGGTGGGAGGTACTTTTTCACAGATTTTTCCCCACCCTAGAGATGAGTTTCTCTCTCTCTATGCAAATCAATTCCCATGTGCAGTTCATTCTTTCAGATCTTTCTGGAAATGGGTCGGAGGCTTTGGGGGTCTTGGGTGGTCTTGATCCCCCTTAGAGTCCCTGCCCACATCTTGGCCTCACTCCTGCTGTGCTGAGCTGTGTTGTGCTTATCTCCGTGTGCCAGGACAAGGACGTTTGTCCCAAAAAGTTCTGCCCTTGCTGTGCATGTCCACTTGTACAGCCACAACCTGTTCTTTCTCACTACATGTTCTTACCAAAAATCCTCTCCTGGAAATACCAACAAACCTTATCTGGCTCCACAGCTGTCTGGCTATTGGTGTCTGATACCTGGATACCTACACATTACCCCCCTTATCTTCTAGGTGTCTGCAAACTCAGCATAAAATAGAAACATATCTATAATTAAGGAGGAAGAATTTTAAGTTAATCCTAAGTAAGGAAGTCTGAATAATTCCCAAACACATGGCTTACATACTGACTTTTTCTGCTGAAACTTCTAAAATATTTGTCACTGGAATAGAGTCAAGATGCACCTGCAGACATTTGAAGTTATCTGCAATAGTGTACTACACAATGTCCAAATCCAAGATGCCCAATAAAAATAAATTAAAGAGCATAACACTGGGAACAGAAAACTATGGAAAGTTTTAGAAAGGTAAGTATGGTAAAAAGAATATAGTCACAAGGCCCAGATTACTGGTGGGTTTAGAAAAATATTTTCCATTGCAAAGGGATCATAGTGTTCCATCTCTCTGACTAGCATGCATAAAATTCCCAGGCCACAAGCAATACAAGAAAATGTCTGAGGGATTCTACAGCAGCACAGACCCTCAGTCTTTGTGAGTCTTTGTGAGTCTCACATCACTAGTGTGAGACTTCTACCATTTGTTTGAAGGATGTATTTGAATTGCTTCCATTGCAAACATTTGCTGTCCCCAAAGAATCCATAGCTCAGTTCCCATGGCTGTGTGTACTTTAAAAGATGTGTCATATGTACACTATCACATTTCTGTGGCTGCTATAGAAATGAAAGTACTTGTCTTTGACAACATTACAAAGTGAAAAACAGGGATACAAAACATGAAGACTAAACAGCAGAGTTTGAAGTTAATTACTGAGGGAGGATTGGCTAAATTGGTAACTGACATACCAGTGACTGTCTATCTGTTTAATATTAATATGAAACACTAGTATCATCAAAATAACCCCTTTATCTAGACAGCAGGAGTTCAGCCTACTTGATTTGTGCATTTATTGCACAAATGTGTACATCTGTTAAAATAGTGTCAATGACTGATTAGTATCTCATTACTTTTGCATTTTCTTCTGCAAGGTATGGGTTCCTTTATTTTCTAAAACACACCTTTATTAGTATTTTTAATGAACAATGGCAATGTCCTATATGCGTCCAAAGATAGAGTAGAAAGCAATCCTTGTGCTATAAAACCAATATTTTTGCTTCTTGAGCTCCCCATCCAGTCTGTAAAGAGGGGAGCAAAGTGCTCCTCACCAAACTTTACTAAACTACAGAGGAAGAGAACCAAGTGGGATACTGTATTTTGCAGGAAATTAAAATATGATAGGTGTCAAGCTAACAAAGGACAGGGACACTCATAAAACAGGAGTGTAAGCATGAAATACCAAAAGAGCATCTGCTTGTGGAAGGTAAAATCTAATCCATTCTTGAAGTGATTCAGCATCTCACACATATACATTGCTATATACCTTCTATATAAACACACAGAAACACATGTAAACATAGTCCAATACACACAAATGCAGGATAAACTTAAAGAGGAATGAGTGGAAAGACAGAATAGATGTGCCAATAACATTTTGGCATCACAGCCAGTAGTAACATGTAAGAAATAACATGTAAGTGTGCAAAGAGCGATGGCTAAAACCCAGTATACTTTGAAGTGCATATACCCAAAAATGACATTAAGTAAAAAAGGCCTGTCTGGATTTTGTACAGCTCTATTGCAACCATGCCTGTAATTCTGGACTCAGCACATCTGTTAGAGTAGCACATTAAGTTCTTTTTCATCTGTTGGAAAGAGTTTTTCCAACTGTTTAACTCCTAGGAATGTTTTCAATTATCTAGAAATACATTATCTTACACTTCATACTATTATTATGTTACTCCAGTCTCAAGACCATTCAAATCTTTCTCTGTGACCACAATTAAGACCAGGAGCCTCCCAATCTGAAGGCAGTGTGCATTATAGGAGTTTTTGTCTTGAGTTTATGGTCTGAAATTATTATGTTAAAGAGAAAAAAGTAAGATGAGAAATTAAATAATAACTTAAGGCCACTGAGTCTATGTCAGTTAACTATAGTCTCATACAAGATCTGTAACTCAGCCAAGACATGATCCCAGATCACCAGCGTCTCAGCTAATGCCTAAATTGCAAAACAATGCTTTGTGGGTGGGAATCATGCTAAGCCAGTGAGTCCCCAACACCATCACTGACATGACTAACTTGGCGTTTTTTCCTGCCTCATAATGATATCAATGGTAACAATTTTATTTGCATTGAACATTTGTCACATACAAGGATGATATCACATTGTTTCTATATCAAAGAGATTTTTATGCTCATTCAAATTAAAATGGCAGTGTTGCTCCCTTAGAAGTAGTTATAGAAATTTACTACATACTGTTAAAATCCTGACAACAAGAATTTTTGCTTTCCTAACATTTTCTCTAACATTTGCTAATACAATATCTGAGATATTAATTCTTGTTAATTTAACTTCCCTGACATTGTTATGGAACGAAGGGGACATATCACCTTACAGATAGAGTTGTTGAGTACATACTTACATATTCTAGGCAATTACTCTGAAGTTTGCATTATTTTCTAGGTTTTTCCTGAAAAGCAAATGAGAAACAAGAACCAACCAACCAAAAAAAGCCCCCAGGTTTCATCTTGAGGTTCACCATTTTTATTCTCTCCATTCTTCCTGTTTTTTTCATTGTTGCATTTTTTAAAGTTTGTTCTTTTATGTTTTGTAAATGAAGAGAAGAATAATTTTAAGCTAACAACACAGCAATTGTGCTAAAGGAGTAGCAGTATCCCATCAGCAGCAGTTGCTGTCCTTAGCAAGGCCTGATAGGCATCAGGACAAATTGCCACTTGGCCAGACATAGAGATACTAGCTCATAGACAAGCAGTGGAATGCAGAAAACTGGATCATAAGTGTTCTTTTATGTACCCTTTTTCACTTCTTCTCCTCTTTTCTCTGTATTTCATTATGCTAAAGGGTGCTAAAAGTGCTGTGAAGAATGTGTCACGCATTGACACTCACAAGTCTTCCAAACATCAGTCTATATTTCATCCACCCTTTGAGGGGAGCTACAGTTCTAAAGACCTGTGTTACCATAAGTTCAGCGCCATTCCCCTTACCTAAGCAGTCTACCACAAAGCAAATGGGGTTATCTTTTGTTCTCCCCCTTCCATTTTATCCATGTTTAGACTTGTAGTCCATAAGTATACAGCCATAAAAACTAAGAGGAAATAAATTCACGCTCCTGGTTTACCATTCACTTTACCATTACCAGCAAAATTCCTTTGTATAAGCCAAATCCATTTTCAGACTTTACTACTATTCTTTTGTTCCATTCAAACCCATCTTGCTTCCACAGTGAATCTTGTCAGATTTCTCTTCCTTGACCTTCAGTCCATGGCCCACCATTACCTGCCATTTTAGAAATCATCAATTCCCTCTTGGAACTCTGTTCCACAAGTTACACTGAACAAAGTGCTTCAAAAAGGGAGACATTCTCAGCGATGGCACTTTATTTTACTCCCCTCTGTGCTGTGGGCTATATCCTCCTCCAATGTACTTCATGCTGGAATTGGCTCCTGTTGGAGCCCTTGAATGGTCACATTAGTCTCCTGAAGTTGCTAATGACAAACAGCCCTTTTGGCTGGGTAGTTTCTGCTGGGTATGGTGCACTGAGGCAGCTAAGTGTGAATTATCAGTGTCACAGCAAGGAACAGGATAACATACCAAATGTAAGAAGGGGAAAGGAGTGGGGATTAAGTGATATGGCACCTCTTGATTTCCTAACTTTCATAAGGAACTGCAGCCTAAATATTTCCTTTATCTGTCTTGCTGAGCATCTTTCAGCTCCATTTCTTCCCAGTTCCCTGTCCATAATGTTGTGCTGTGTGCATGTGAGTGCGTATCCTGTGCCCCACCCCGAATTCAGTACTGCATTCCCCTTGCCCCCTGCAAGCCAGCATTCCAGTCCCCATGCTTTCCCTGGCTCAGTCCTTTTCTCCACTGCATTCCGGTCAGGGATCTCCTGCCCCAGCACTGTCTACACAGCTGTGGTGCAGGATAGACCCTGCTGCTCCCAGCAGCTTCTTGCCTGGAGCAGAGCTGGCCCACCAGCTGCTGGGAGTGACTGTGCTGAGAGAGGTTTTGTGCCTTGGCTACTGCACAGCACGCACAGCTGTGTTTTCAGAGTGATGTGTACAGGCTGGCCAGCACGAGAGGCTGTCTCCATCCATCTTGAGATTAAGGTGCTGAACTCTTCCGAAGCCTTGCAGCATATTCCAAGTGAAGTAATTCAAAGCGTAACTTGGTTGTGTGTGGGTGGAGCTCCACGGGAATAGTTCTAAGCACTCTGCCAAGCAGCAAATACCATAGTACAGAGATGGCAGAGCTGTTCAAAGAAGAGGTTGATGGATATATTTCTTAATTTGAAAAAGTTTTCTTCTATCTGAATGGAAGAATTACATACAAAAACATGCCTCCAAATGCTCAATTAAGGCACACGTTCAGTCTGAAATGTGAGTAAAAGCCTGAAAAATTATAGGCAACCAATGATAAGTTCTTTAAAAAAATAGCATTCATAAAAGGCAGCTACCAGCCCCACCTATAATTATTGTTGTGTATGTTACAGCTACAGATCTATGTGTGCTCCTCCTAGTTTATACAAGTTACAGCCCATTTCTTGCAAGTTCAAGGAAGTGGGTCTTGTGGAATTATCTGAGAGAAAAAAATAATTTCACAGGAATTATTTTAGGCAGTACATTCGGACAAATTAGAAAAAAGCAACAACAACAAAAACAACAAACAAACAAAAATCACTAAAAAAAACCACCCAACAACAGACATGGCATTTTAAAAAATAATTAAATTCACAGTAGAAGTCAAGATTATCAGCACTTATAATGGGAAAATATGATGTAAGTGTGTGGGCAAACGGGAAGCTTTTGAGATTATGAAATTATCAAAGACTTTGAAATGCAAGGATAAAATTGTAGACCAGGGACAGAAGTTAGTTTATGATATTATGCCACTAAGTAAGCAATGCACTCAGATAGTAGACTAGAAATATTTCATTAATTGCTTTGGAAACTGTAAATTTATAGTGTATGTAATTAAAAGGCCCATTTTCTCCAAAAGAACTCTATCTTAAAGCACTTTATAGTTTATATTTATTACATATATTATAGATAGATCTCTAAAGCTTTGGATGACACAACTGGAAGCAAAATAAAGTAAGACCAATATTAACTAATTTTGGAAATCTCTGCCAAACTGTTTTCACTTCTGAATGATTTTTTTCTTACCACTCTGGCAGAGCTGTACATCAGCATGGCATGAAGTCAGTCTGTAGAACTGCAAGTGATCCTTCAGTTCACCTAATAAACAGCTAGATTTTTTTTTTTGCCTAAAGTAAGATGCTACCTCTTGCTTTCATGTGCTTTGCCTCTTTTCAGTTAAATGTGGGAAAGTGATTTCAAAACTATAACAAAAATATGAAATACACTCATTAAAATCTCTATATCAAAATCCCTGAAATTTTTTATTGAGTTGGACAAGTTTCCACTGAGATTAATTTTTCACTTGACACTTAATTTTCTTATTTTTCCCACGTCTATCCATTTGTTCCCTTCTGTTTTAGTGTGGTTAAATGACTGATTGGGATTATTTGAAATTACTTATATTAACTATATTTGGGAAAATACTAAACAGTAACTTCTTTTGCAGTTTTGGGAATTTTGACCACCTGTGATAAATGTAGCAGAGGCAGTCCAAAACAGCAAAAGAAAACAAGAAATTTCCCAAATATACCAAGTAACCATAAAAACTTTTATTATATTGATCACCTTAGTTCTGCACATATCTCAAAAAAAAAAAAAAAAGGGAATTAATAAAGCTAGCAAAGATCAACAGTAGTAGGCATTGGTTCTGAAAAGTAGCCAGCACTATATTGCTGAACTCAATTTTTTTTGTGATAAAACCAAAATCTGTATCCATGTAATGCTGTTGGTCAATAATTTGATCGGAAAATATGCATATATAAGCTAGTCCAATCCTTATTCTGTGAAAATTACAGAAGTATTCATGGGCACTACACTTCATTAATAGAGAAAAATACTATTATCCATTGTGGCCAGAATATAAACACTGACCAGATTCTTCTGAATTCCAATTAAAGAAAAAAAATAATGGAATGTTGCTGGATTGTTTGTTTTTCAGGTTAGGGGGTTTTTTTAACATAATTGATAAGAACTCTCTTTTTATCGACTGTGGTATGATCAGACTAGTTCGGGGAATTCCTTGCTCACAAGTCCAACGTTATATTTCCAGACACCACACAGAAAAGAAGTCTCTTACACTCTCTTTTTGCTTGTGAATATTTCCACCGTTCCTCCACTCTTTAGATACTTTTAATACATACACACACCTATGTCCTCGTCGTCCCTTTAATAGATACTCAACAAGACACAGCCAGAATCAAAAATCTCAGATACTGGTCTACAAACAGCTGAGTCTTTAGATACTAAAAAAGCAGTCAGTCATCGTCCCTCATCTGCTGACATTGCAAAGCTTAGGATCACTGAGAAGCAACGAGGGAAGCTGGAGTCAGTATCATGTGTTAGCAGCATTTATGCTTCAAAAATTTCTGGCAAACTTTTCTTTCCTAATTGGGGAAACCAGCGTGGCCTTGTTTACAGATGAATCCAAATCATTCTCCAGGTTTTGTGTTTGGATGATGTGTCACTCTTTCAGCCATCAATCAGAGAACAATAAATGGACTTGTTTCCACATTTTAACTGAGCGGGCAGTAGCTAACATACCTATCAGCTTGAGTGCAGTCTGAAGACTCCTTAGATCAAAAATGCATTCACTAGCAGCCATTCAGCATCTAGCATAGCATGCCATATTTTGTCACTAATGAGCTACAAACAAAATCTCATCTGCATATTTGGCTGTACTGGAAAAGGTAAGAGTCACAGGAAGTACCTGACAGAAATGCAGACACAAGCTGATGTGAGTAATTAAAGTGCTCTCCAAAAACTGTGAGAAAGAGAGACCCAGAGGGGCACAAAACATCTGGGGAGAAAATAAGTGACCCTTGAAACAGAAGAACCAGTCTGAGTCTGTCTGAGACCAAACTGATGTTGAGACCAAAGGGACTTCCTGGAGACTAAATGGGCTGAGAAACCACAGCATGTTCAGCCATACACATGTAGCTGAGTATCAACAAATGCCACCACTTGTACCTTGTGCAGAAGCCATGGCACAGCGCAGGAGAGAAGGTGGGCTGGCCAGCACAGTGGTCTCTCAAGCGACTTCTCTGTCCTTCATCAGGCCACAATTTGATCCAGAAGAAAAGTCACAGACTGATAGGTCATAGAATGGTTTATATTGGAAGTGACCTTAAGGATTATCTATTTCCAACCCCTCTGCTGTAAAGTTCAGTCAGGCCAGCACAGAGATTCCAGGGGAATAGTTTGGTGATTGTTGGGCACTGAGATTTGTACTCCTTTTGCTCACAGGCTTCATTTAAGGAGTGTGGACCCTCTGAGACATGGAGGGCATGTTCATGTGTTTGGTTACTATAGTGTATTTTTGTCTGTTTTGTGACCCATGGTGACTGACTGCTGAACTTCAAGCAGGTTTATAACGGGCTTAGTAATATTTTCAAAAATTTGAAAAACAGAGTAACTTCAGTCAGGCAAGAATATGTTATGTTTTATGAATGAAGTTGCTTGAGATCCATATTTTTTTCCATATATGAATGATAGTCAACAGTGCTTTTACACTACATAGACAATACTCAGTTTCTAATATATATACCATGAACAGCCTTATTCTCAGCTGTAAAAAGACAACATAAAAACAAATTGAGCTATAATCATGATTGTTAATGCTAAGTCACTGTATAACATACGAAAATTTTTCAAAGTAAGCTACAGAATAGCAGGTAATAAATTGCAATTCCTGCCATAGGAAGATGAACAGAAAACTCTTGAACCAAGACTCAAAGCCAGACACTGTACTTCCTGTCTTTTAGATCTTCTAACATGTAAATCGACCATTACAAAGAGGATTAACCACTAGAAGTGTACGACTGAAGCCCAACATTCAGCCCTGCTCTTTATTCACCGCCAGAGCAGACCAGGTGTCCAGAATCCTAATGCTGGGCTCTGCAGTTGGGGTTTATATGATCTGCATACTAAGCACAAGTCACCATTGTATTCTGGCTGTAATTTATTGGTGGCCTTAACAACTGGCTATTTTACTGCTAATTGTACTTTAAATTGCTTGTACAGAATCAAACAGTACTTGGGACTCTAAACATGCACTTTCATGAAGTACGGTTATTTTATAAAACTCTTTATTTTATCAGAGAATAGATTTATGCTCAGAGAAGTAAGGCTTTCTCACAGAAAAAATGCCGTTTGGTATTTTATGTTAATGGCTTAAGGTATTTTTTTTTTTAGAAAGCTTTATAGCATGTACTGTAAATGAGATGATAGTGTAAGAAAGTATTTTCAAAAGTTGCCAGTATTTAATCACAGGTATATCTCTTTCATTGCCCTCAGCATTTGAGAATCTCCCTTCTTAGTATTTCTTGCAAAAAGAGGACTAGGTATTCTGACAAATTTAATTTTGGAAAACCTGTCTTATGTACAGAAAGTCACCACATGGCTTCAATTTGTACTTTAAAGAATATTTTGTTGTGATGGCTGTGGAATAGAGCTGAGGGCTGGCAGGGAATATGGAGTCCACCTTGCCTGATTGTAGATGTGCGTGTTCCTCTGGTACAGCCTAGTCTGTATCTTCTGAGAAGCAATTTCCTCTTGGAGAAAATGAATTTAAACTATATGGCTTGCTAAATATTTTGGGATCTGTCTCGCATTGTGAAATAATAACAGCTAGCTTCTATTCCTGGATCTCAGAGCATTTGATGGGTCTAGGAAAGATCTCCCTTCTTAGACCGTATTTGTAGATGAAGAGACCCTCAGCCTTAAAGAATTTAGGTAACCTCTCCTGGGTCACGCTAAGCCCCCGTGGAAAGCTGACAGCAGGCACTGTATCTGTCACTCCCACCCTGTGGTTCAACAATAGGATCATAATCTTTTCAGTAAAAATTGAGGGTCATCTTGGTCTACACAAAATACAGGAATTGTCACATAACTCAGAAACAAGATCCACCCTACAGACCGCAGGACTGCATGCCTACTCTTCCAGAATCTGGCTTCATTTTTCCACTTCAAAATATTGTCCAGGCAGACTTGATGGAAGTCTTCTATTTCAATGTTTACCAGATGTGCAGTTACCCATGATGAAAGTAAAATTTCTAATGTTACAGGACTGCAAGGTCAGAAAAAAAGTATTGAGAACTATGGCAGCCAAATAGTATACTCCAGGTTATGTGTGAGAAATTATTTGGTCTGCTCTGTATTTAACTTTGCCAAGCAAGCAGAAGTCCTTCTGCTCTCAGAACATCAAACAATTGTGTTTCTGTCCCATGGAGTACAGTCCTCTATATTGTCAGCCATGGAATGCCCCACAATGATCCCAACAGCAATGAAATAGTTTAAAGTGCTTTGAATAAATGAAGAAACAAAATCAAAACAAAGACATAAAGTATAATGCTGAAAAAAGAAAAAACAAAACAAAACAAAACAAAACAAAACAGAACAAACAAACAACAAAAAAACCTCAACAACCCCAAAGAAAAACCAAATTTTATCTCAAATTCAGATAATAGAAGTAAAATCCTGGTTGCAAGTGCTTCTTTTAAATTAAAAAATTAATTACAAAGTATTTTAGAACCATGTTTTAATTAAATTCTTTAAAACAGTAAGCTTGATTTGAAATCTGCAAACATTTGATGGGTCTAAATATATGATAAACAGTCAATTTAAAATCTCTGTTGAAGACGTAAGCAGAGGTGCACTCTGCTTTTTAACTCCCAGAACACACTGAAATCTCTGTAGTTTTCCTGAATGAGTGCTTCCCCTACAGAAGTGCAGACCAGCCCCATGGCCTGTGAAGAGGCCACAGCTGTTTCATGGTGTGCAACAACTCGGTGAAGAGTGCAAAGATGGTAACCAGGCTGGATAGTCTTTTCATTTTTTTCCCTTTTAACTTTGGCAAAGACCCAAAGGTAATAACCCTACCTTTAAGAATAGTGCTGTAAATATTTCCACTACTCAAGTGAGGGCAAGGGCTTGGATGTCATGTTTTATTCAAACAGCATCACTGAGATTGTGTGTGAGATTAGCTCAGAGAAGCTACAATGAACCAAAATGGTAACGTGGCAGCAGCAAACACTTTTTCCAGGCTATGACATACAACTGTTGAATAATTTGAATAATTATTTGAGGGACCTGTTTACATTGAAGGCTGATACAGGATGTAGTTAGTCTATCAACACCTACAACGTTTTCTCCGGTAAGAAAGATGTGAGTGCTGCAAGATGACACTTTAAATTGTGTTACTGGAAATCCAGTGGTAGGCTTGAAAAAAGTTATTAATCCTTCTTTCTGCTACCTCTGCTTTCAAAGCACAAACAATTAAACCATCATTATTTATAAATTCTGACAAATGTAAACAGAGTACTGACTTTACTGGACTTAACAGTTTTCAAGATTCTTGATTATTTCTCTTTAGAAATGTGATACTGTCATGTGACAGAGGCTTGGCAGAGCTCTACTTTGTGCACATATCTGGAGTTGAATTGAGTCATAAGTAATGACCTATGATTCTTTCACTTATGTTTAATGTATGTTGTGTGTAACTAAAAATGAGGAAAAAAGCCTGGATCAGGATTAGACTTATTCAACCTGACTGAAAGGCAGTGAGTTGACAGACTGAAAGATTGTGAGTACTTAATTGGAAAGGTCATTTTTATGTATCATGTATCACATGTCAAGAATTTTAACCCTTTGACATCCTGTTCTACAGATTTGAGAAAAAAAGTTTGGATTATCACTCTGGCAGATATACATACACATATTTATATTTTGATGGTGTTGTCAATTTTCCTGTTCAGTGTCCCTTACCTTCAGTCTGAAAACCGTTGAGGTAACTTGGAAAGTGTGTTTGGATTACTTGCTGATAGTTCAAGTATCTAAGTCATGTGGAAGAGATTTCTGTCTTTTTATTCTAAAATGATACACATTTATCTGTCACTTCCCATTGAAGGAGAACTAAGAGCTGTTCAAAGAATTGTGAGGAAAGGTGAAGAATTTTCACTTCTATTTTGTTAAATAATAAAGCACAGAGAGACTGCATTGTTAAAACATTCCCAAATAGCTGTGAATAGTTCATTTTTTAGAAAATCTCTTCTTAAAAGAGCCATCACTGTAACCACACACATCCTCTTGCTTTCTGTTTACTGAAGTCAAAATTTTAGAAGAGGCATGTCTTTTTTCCATAATTCTTCCCTTTGTATAAATACTGTTTGTGATATATTGTTTGATAATTTGAAACTTGTTTTTCCACTTACACAGCAAAACAAATATTTGTGACAAAAAATATTTGTGACATGAAGACATCTATGGTAGAGAGCATACAGAAATATTAAGGAAAAATCAACCCAAAATCCTTCTTTCTTCTCGCTATGGTTTCTCCATCTGTAAAATAAAGAGAAGATAATGAGTTGCTTTGTGAAATGTTTTCAAATCTGCAGATGGGAACCTCTTCATGGGAACCTGGTATTTTTCATTTTAACTAACATTAGCAATATTGAGTAAAATCTACATTTTGGGAAACTAGCCACCCTTATAGAGATGCAGATTAAATTTAAATAGACACTTATATTTCTTTTCATAGTCTGTCCAAGCAGCTGTACAGCAAGTGAGTAATTGACAAACTCATCTTGCAGTACTTTCCTTTCCGAGTCTAATAGTAGAGACAGGATTCTGGATGTGTGATGAACAACATTAGATAGTCTGAAAAGACATGCCTAAAAATTTGAAACCTTAGGAAAATGTTCATGATAATCTGGATAATACATGCAACCAGTATATACTTTTTCACTCTACACACGTCTTCTGACATCACTCTTGGCCTTATGAATTGAAAATGAGGGCTTAATAAAAGTTTCCAGACTTCCATAGATGTAGCCTTCCAGTAGACATGGATTTAACTGTACATAAACATTCCAGGAAAACTCTTTTCATGTGTATTGGGTTTGCATGGCCTGGTTTTTGGGAGCAGGGGGGTGAGCTACAGGGGTGGCTTCTCTGAGATGCTGCCAGAAGCTTCCTCCATATCCAGCAGCGACGCAGCGCAGTTTTCAGTCCTCTGGGGAACCCGGCAGCTCAGGGATACTGCTCTGCACCGATCCTCGCACCGCCAGAAGTTCTCACAAAATTCCCCATTTCGGGGAAATTTCTCTGTGCCTTCTCTCAGGCACTAAACTCAGCCTGCCTAAGCTCAGCTTTAGCTCAGCTGCCCTTAGAGGCTGCGCATCACACCAGTTGCACCGATGGGTAGAAGCAAGAGACGAGAGCGGACCCTTCTACTGCTATGTCCCAGGAGTTTATTGTCTCGGGGGGAGCAGAACAAAAGCAGAACAAAAGCCGGCCAAAAGAGAGCCAAAAGAGCCAACAGAACAGGGGTGCACAGCTTTTTAAAGAGGGGAAAACAAGGGCTGTTCACAATGCAGGGACCAATCCGGCTAGCTTAGGGGCGGTGGGCAGGGAGGGATTACATCTTTCAGGATCAACAGGGTTACAACCAAGGTGACTGAGATTTAAACCAACCACAGGGGCATCGAGGTTTCAGGGGAATTCCCAAGGGGAGTGTCTGGGACTCTGGGGATTGACAAGCCTGAGAGAAAAGGGTTTGGGTGACTGACAGGGATCTCTCTGGAACACACACTTCCTTATCTGATGGAGGTGGAAGGGTGAAGAGAAGGAGTTTGGGGAGAACACTTTACTATGGGAGCAGCCGGGGGCGTGGTAACCGAACATACCGACTTTTAAACAGTAACTTCAATTTAACATTCAATACAAATGAGAAACTAAATTCAACTAAACATTAACAGTTCAGAGCACATCACCACACAGCAGAGCCAACCCCTGGTGGCTCCAAAAATGTAGGTGCTGCTGGGAAGGAGGAAACACGGTGGGGAAGGTGTTTGTGAGGGTTTGTTTTACTTCTCATTATCCTGCTCTGATTTTGTTAGCAGTAAATTCACTTTGCATCTCTAAGTTGAGCCTGTTTTGCCTGTGATGGTATTTAGTGAGTGATCTCTCCTGGTCCTTATCTCAATCCATGAACCCTTCATTAAATTTTCTCTCCCCTGTCCAGCTGCAGAGGGGAGTAAATGAGTGGCTTGGGTGGGGGCCTGGCATCTGGCAAGCATCAACCCAAAACATTATGTCTTTTCCTTTGTTCAGATATCAAAACTCTTTATTTAGTTCAGCTACCATTTTATTAGAGGTAATCTGGGTTTTTGTGTCTGACTACAGAATAAAACACGGCTTTGCTATTGTAATGGAGTAATATTAACGTCTACAGCAAAATGTATCTCTTTGTATGAATGTTAATTTATGAATATTTATTAATTTTAACATATCATCTTTCTTCAGGTTGTGAACAGAGTGAATAAAAAATTTTCTTTGGGGGTTGGTATTTTGCCTTGGTGTCTTGATTTTACCTATTTGGACGAAAGAAAAGAAGCATCACTTGGGTTATAGGTAATTCAGTCCGTTCTTCTGCCTAATTCTTTGCTCTGGATGCCATGATGATTTTTTGCCTTTTTTATATACCCTTTTATATACCCTTTTATACAGCTTTGATGTATCCTTAGTGCTTTTAACCCACACACTTATAATTCCTTAAGTCTGATAACTTAGCTGAGACCCAATATTCCATTAAGCCAGGAGACCAAACATCCTGGTGCCCTCACGGTCAGGGGTCAGAAAGCCCTGTGCTATCCTGAGAAACCAAGGTCCCTTCTAGGACACATCCTGTAAACTAAAATAGGCCCATCCAGGGGAGAATTCCTTGAGATGAGGGGGATCATTCCAGCCTCTCCTCGGGGAGCCTTTGATAGATATGTTAATTTGTNGAGCTCCCAAGGATCCTTAAATAAAGACTGAGGTAAAAACCCCTTTTCCCCTTAACCATGTCTGGATTTTAATTTTAAGACCAGGGAAAGGCAACATTCCACATTGACACTAATCCATGGATAGTGCCACATGAAGGTGTGGCCTATAAAATCAGTGAACAAACCGGAAAAATCCATACCCTGTACTGTGACTGGGAGCTATAAATTGCATGAAGACTCAGCTGTGGGTTTGTTGCAGGTTTCAAGTAGGTGGCCACTGTGCAGATATTCTCCCTAAGGATCACATCTGAAACCAAAATATGAATCAAAACATTCATTCACAAGGTTTCATCCATTTCATCTCTTTAAAGATGTCAAAACCACTACCCTTGCCTTAAGCATTTTTATGCCATTCTATAAATTTACTGAATTTCCTTGTGTCTGAATGTGCATGAACTATTCTTTCTAAATCAAATGAGAAACTATAAATAACATTAAATCTCATTCAAGATTCATATTCAATTGCAGATTAAGATTATGGTTAAATTTAGATTTATTTCATGAAATGCTTTTGATTAATATGATTCATGCTTTGTTTTTTCTGAAAAAACAACCCTTTTTTTTCCATTTGAGAAGGCAATATTTCTGACTATGTAGTTGATGAACCTACAGCAGAAAAACTCAATGCAGCTCAAGCATTTCCTGCAAGAATCACCTGTGAATGATAAGAGAGTAATAGACTTCTTTGTGGTTTCTGATATTAACTGCTTGGTTGCTTATAAAATTACAGATTTCACTGTTATTCTACATCCTTCCAGTATTTCTTCACTAGAATCATTTTTACTGGTTGGTAGATAAAATACTGAATCATTTCTGGATGGGTATCTCTTCTACAGTAATGCTTTTAGGAAGCTTCATGAATGTTATGGGACATATATACTGGGGAAAAATTAGACTGATATGAATCTTCTTATTACTGTCTTTTTTTTTTCAAATTTTTCTGATGAACGAAGGAAAAATATATTTCATGTTCCTGTCCAAGCAAGCAGTACTTCATGACAAATACAAAAACTACCTTCCGTATTTTATCTCCTGCATATTTTGTGATATTTTTTTCATACAAGCCTGCTTAGAAACACAGCATTTCCCTGCCATCTATTTTACTAGTGGACTGTGCTGGTAAAACTTGGGAACAAAGCTCAACAGAGAACAGCAATATGCTGTCCAAAGCTGCCCCATGGCAAACCTACACTTACTGTATAAAATTACTGCAGGAATTCAGCCAATGGAGCTGGGTTGCCTGCAGCTTCTAAACACGACTGAAAAGCCATAAAAGACAGGCAGAATTAAAGAGGAAAATGAGAAAGGTATGCATCTTCCTTTTATGCTCCGAAGTACTACAAATACCAACAGAAGGGTGGGGATGTCCTCCAACAAACTTTGCTGCACCAATGTTTTAGTAAAAAACAACAGTGGCAAGCATTAGAATTAGTGTCCTCCAGCAGTACAAAATCAGTAACTTACACCTACTGTCTATATAATTATCTAAGTAGTCAAAAACTCTATTAAAAGTGTTTTATTAAGTGCAAGTCACACGTGTGGGTTTTGGGCACCTCGCTGATGGAGAAGTTTTACAGAATTTTATATTGTTGTAGAAGGCCTTGAAACCTTGAATAAAAATGGATGAAGCAATAGGCAAGCAAGGTCTGTAGAAAGAGGAAACTGACCTTTTTTAGACCAACTAATAAAGTTGGAAAAAACAGGCAAACGTTATCCTTGTATTTACTTATTTTGAAATTATTTTTATAGAACTGTATATGTTTCACCCTACTAAATTTGATGATTTTCTCCCTGTAGTTCCCTTTTTAAATAACTGGGCTTTTTCTGAGATCCTATCTTCAAAATCAGATTCATTAAGGTTGCAAAAGTCTCTCAGATAGAACTAATTGTGGAAAGTTTTGCCTGTGTTCAAATTTTCAAT
>VZTN01030269.1:1819-26277 GCA_013400515.1 Erpornis zantholeuca | reverse complement strand
TGATATCCATTATTTGCCCATGTTTTCACTGCAATTTGTATAGCCTTTGAGTCATAGCCAACTGTTTTCTATTGGGAATCGGATCTTGCTTAGAATTATAGATTTTTCTATAATGTTATATAAGTACTAATTAATAAGAAAATCTCTCACAAATGCACCTAGCTGAAATTTTTTGTGGGTTTGGGGTTTTTTTTGGTCATGTTCATTACTTTAACTTTCAGATTTAATTCATTTTTGGACACTAAAAGTGTTACTCTAACTTCAGATATCAAATAGACTTTATTTCCAGAGCCTCCATCCTGAAAAAAATCTACTTCGAATTTTCTGTTGAGGGCACAAGTTCTTAGAATAAATCATGGTGAGCAGGAAAGAGAAGAAAGGAGTAGAAGCCTTGAAGCTGTCCTTTTTCTGGTACCAGCAAAATATATTTTCTATTAAGTTTCAACTACTTTACAGATTTTTTTTAAGGGCTTTTCTCTTTTTTTCAGTTTGTAGAACAAGAACTGCAAGCTTCCCCTCAAAGCCTCCAACAGAGATCAGAAAGAAGTAGAGTCAGAATATTTTATAGACAGATGCTCCTGCAAACTTTAGCATGCCAGCTAAGCCTTAGTTGGCATGTTTTAAAATCTCCTGGAACATGAAACTGTCCTTTCTCTAAATGCACCACCTTCCAAGAGCTCTGGGGAGATGCAAGGGTATTAAAAAGATACAGGAGGTGCAAGGTTGGGGAAAGAGGAAGGGAGTGGGTGGTAGCCCTGTGAGTTGGCAAAGTCTACTGGAAAAGGACCAGCATGCCATCTGCCAACATAACTGCTTAGAGAGGGAACTACAGTTTACAGCTATAGTGAGGGAACCAGACAAATATATTTACATGATCTGGCTGGTAATTAGTATGCCTGTGCGAGGTTTTCTTATAAGGTGCTGAACACATTCCTGCATGGGAGTCATCCCACTCCTAGCTTCTTGAAAAAGTTACTTTCTCTGCATTGTCAAGAAGTACCTTTGGAAGCCTGAACTTGAAAATGAGAATAAATGTACATTGGCTGAGATGCTAAGATATTAAAAACAAACCAACAACTAACCTCCCAAATACAAACTATCAAATGCTTGACCTATGTTTAATTTTGCAATTATTTATTATACTAAACTGTAGTTCAATAGATCTAAATTCAAGAGTTTATAACCATTTATCAGGTCACATAATAATGCATCTGCATATCATGAAATAAACTGTTTTGCTAACTAAATGCAGCCTCCAACGGTAGATCCTTGATCTATCCTAGACAGTTTCAACAATGTCTCTTCAAGGAAATCTGACACAAAAGGCTGTAGGATTAAATGTTATTGACTTGAACCATGCAGTGTTAGAGCTGGGCAACTGACCATGGCACATAGTCTTTCCAATAACATTATAGAAATGCTCAGAATGTCAAGAAAAATACTTCTAAACTGAAAGAATACCAAACCAAATAATTTATTTTTACTAAACAAAACTCCTTTTTTCCCCCGAAATCATGAAAAATGTTATGCACTAATTCAAGCAAAAAATTAGTCATATTGTTGTCCATCTATATGAGATTTATATGTTGGCTTCGATCTCAGGCTACACTTAAGAATATTCACAGCTTTCATGTGATAGAAAATGTGTGACTCACTTGTTAAGTGGAGGTGGTTAGAAGGATTAAACTACACTTAAATCTGGGCCAGTGGGAAGAGTAATTGAAGTTGTTTTGATCTTTGAGGACCTTTATGGTTTAGATCTTACCTTCTTTAGGAGGTAGCTCCTTATTTTTGCCAAATGTAGCAAGAGCGATCAGAAGAAATCTTGTTAATGGAGTCTTGATTCACTGCCAGAAAAGCCAGGATATATAAAGACTCTACAGAGGTAACTTCAGAAAGTTTGTTCTATCATATAAAAGTGACAGCATGACAACAGTTGCAAAAGTATAGCTACTTCTTTGAAACTTAGTTCAAACATTACTCCAAAAATCAGACAGAAAAAAATATTTAGACACAGTGTAAAACATGAATTTGTCTTACAGACATAGGATTGTTAACAACAGTTAGCCAAACAACAAAAAAGAACACACATGACGACATTTACCAGTCTGAAATAACAAGAAACATTCAATAAATTGTCATTCAGTGGCACAGACACTTCCACCGGCAGTGGAAGCAGGGACAGGTATACTGGGAAAAGTATATGGGTATTGCCCAGCTGTGTAGGGAAGGTGATAGAAAGGAAAACTAGAGCTGAACTTGAAAAGGATTGCAAAAAATAACAAGAGCTTCTACAGGTATGTCGGCAAGAAAAGAAAGGTCAAAGGAAGCATTTATGCCACCAATGAACATGACTGGCATACTGGAAACTATGAACAAGGAGAAGGCTGAGCTACTTGACAACTATTTTGCCTCAGTCTTCCTGGCAACCTCTCTTCTCACTGACTCAAATGGATGGAAAGCAGGATGGGGAGTGGGAAAGCAAAAACTGTAAGAGAAGATGAGCTTCCTGAGGAACCTGAACACACAAAAGTCATGTGGGACATGATGAGATGCATCCCAGAGTCCTAAGGGAATTGACTGATGCAGTTGCCAAGCCACTCTCCATGATATTAGAAATGTCATGCCAGTCAGATTAAGTCCCAAGTACCAGGAAAGAGGGAAAAACTGCAATCACATTTACAAACGTTAGAAAGGAGAACCCTGAGAATAACCAACCTGTCAGCCTGACCTTTGTGCCTGTGAAGGTCGTGGAACAGATCCTCCTAGAAGCTCTGCTAAGGCGCATGGAGAACAAAGAAGTGATTCAGAACAGCCATCATGGCTTCACCAAGGGCAAGTCCTGCCTAACAAACCTAGTGGCCCCCTGTGATGGAGTGATTGCATTCATGGACAAGGGAAAAACAATGGATGTCATCTGTCCGGACTTGTGTAAGGCCTTTGACACCATTCCCCCCAACATCTTTCTCTCTAAATTGAAGAGATATGGATTCAATGGGTCTGTAGGACCACTGTATTCACAAATGACCATCACATGTCATAGAACCCTGCCTTCCTGGAGATGGCTGAACACCTTCCTGCCCATAGGAAGTCGTGAATGAATCCCTTATATTGCTTTGCTTGCATGTGAAATTTTGCTTTATTTATTAAACTGTCTTTATCTCAACCCAAGAGTTTTCTCACTTTTACTCTTCTGATTTGCTTCCCCATCCCACCACAGGGAAAGTGAGTGAGCAAAAAAAGTGGGGCTTAGTTGCCAGTTGGGTTTAATGTACAAAACGGAGTAAAGACAAAGCCCATCTTAGTTTCCAAAATACAGTGGATGAGAAATTAGCCCCACGGAAGAGTACAACAACTGAAACCACAAGCAATCTTCTTCCATGTTCAGACATCCTCCAATTTCAAAGTAATTCCTTTAATTGCTTTTGGTCCAAGATCAGTTGAGAGATCAAGTGAATTGAAAATCTGTCCTTGAACCTTACTCTTTATCCATATGCCAAGCTCCAAACAAATGAATCAAACAGACTCAGCACACCTGAAATGGATGAAGGAAGAATTGAGTCCCTGAATTCATTCATTTGATGTGGCAGAGGTGGCCATAAACAAACAAAAGGGCAGTAAGAGTATTATATTTTATGGGACATAAATGGAGATCAGCTCATTTAATCTAAACTTCCAGAAGTACCTAATGCTGACTGCTTAATTCATTACATACCCCTACATGGAAGGGTTAAATGCAATGTGTTTTTCTTCTGTGACACCATCTATGCAGCTCATATAATTTTACAGATTTTTTTCTTCAAGAGAGGGCAGGTTGATAGATCTGTTGCAAATTCATTTTGTGCAACTGATGTACGAGTTTAAATCTTGCACATGAAAACTTGCATGAAAATTGGTCATTAATTCCCTTTGTTTAAAATTACAGATTTTCACCCAGAAGTTTTACTCTCCCAAGTCATCTTCATTCATACAGCCACCAAAAAAAAATCTATACTTAGAAATCATGAGGAAAAAAGAGAGACTTCTGAGAAAACCTTTCCACTCTATGGACACTCATGCGTAAACTTGAAAACCTAATTTCATTATTTTTTAATCTTCAGGTGGAGTTAAAAATGAAATAAAAATCAATCTTAGTGCTCTACTCCAGAATGAGATTGACCTTGCAATTCATCTGTTCCTACTGTGCTTATGAGTTACAGCTGTCCATCTTTCTTCAGGCATAATTTGACATTTTACAGAATCATGGTAAAGCTTCCATGGATTTCATGCTAGCATTCTGGGGTTCAATATCTTGTTTCAAAGAGCCCAGGCAGCAGTCCATCTTTCAAGATACCTTACCAGCATTTCTAAACCTAACATCACTAATGTTTGCAATTCAGAATTCATCTCGTGGGGGGTGCTGAGATGCATTTTGATTTCACAATAAACTGATTTATATTTTCCTCACAGAAGCAAAGACAACAGAATCTTTGTGGATTATGCAGCATAACCTGTATAAATAAAATAAGGAAGAAGCTGGTTCCAAGGGAAAGAATTGTGAAGTATCACATATTAAAAAATATTTGCAGAATTGCAGCTGTGCACCCAAGATTTGAAAAATTGCCATTGACCACATGGATGATGCACATAATCTGCAAATAGTGATTTCTGGCCTTCTGAATGTTGCAGTAGTAGGATAAAAATTTGAGGCAGGATCATACATTTTGTAATTTTCAATCTGTTCTAGGTCTCAATGCAGTCACTACAACAGAAATATAAAACAATCTTTATAACAATTATTTATTTCAACTTGTCAGATTTATTTCAAAATCACAGTACTTAATTCATAAGAACTAAATGCTTGGAGTGGACAATATTCACTGAAGAGATCTCACTCTCCTTAATAATAAACAAAAAAAAACATGTGTTTCTCATATTTTTCTTTTATTTTGTTCAAAAGCTTCCTAGTGGCATGTTTCCACACATTTAAGTACCATTATAAAGAAATCTGTAATCTCATGAATGAGAATTTGGTTTCTAAACATGCCTTAGATCATTGTACAGACCCAAAGGACATTGGGTGTTTATGTACCTGCTCTTAACACAGACTTTATGAAAAAGTTGCACACCCTAAATTCTGCAATATATTGAGCTTCTTGGAAGGGAATTTGCAACTGTGTGGCAGGACAGGCAGATTGGTCCCCTAGCATGAAGGAAAATAACTATGGCTGGTCAATAGGACACACCCAGTAGATGTATCTTTCTCTCCTAGGTTTGATCATATTATCAATCCAGAGATAAACATTTCTGTGTTCTGTGAAACTACCACTTAAAACCCAATTAATTTCTCCTTTAATTTCTGAGCAAAACATATTTTTTGCTTTCGCTTAGCTTTTTCAAGTATGTGTTTGAATTTTTGCCCCAGATTCTACACCTGCCTTTCAAATTTGCTTGTGCATTATCATCTTTGGGCAAACAGTATTGGAACTGAAACCACAAACAATTAAGTTCACATATACTGAGCACCAGATTGACTTAAAATATTGCACTAAGCCATGATTCCTTATATTTGAACTCTCTCCCTTTTCCTACTTCCCAAATCTCGTGTTCCCTGCCATATAGAAACTACACTAGCTTCAAGGAAAGCCACTAAGTCTCTGCAATGTCAGATCATTTTCCAGTACAATTTCACTGGATAAACAGAGTATGCTCAAAACGTTAATTCTTCACACACAAAGCAAAAGGATGCACACAATGACCATGCTGCTCTGTCCCAAGAGAGTGCTGCACAAGCTGTGTCAGAGTGCTCTGTTGCAGGTCGGCTCTCCGTCTGTCCACCTCCATGCAACAAAGGCGTTGGCTGGTGCTCCACTCTGCACTCAGCACAGGCAGCACATGATACACATTCCTAAAATCCACCCACCAGGTGATACATCTTCTCACAGAGATCATTCACAGGCACGAGCCCTTTGCGTCTAAACGTGCTTGGATATCACCGGTTTGATGAAAAAATATGCAGTTCAGCCAATTTGGGTGGTGCCCCTCTGCATCCACATTGACAGATTATTAGAAATATAAACTTTAACTGAAAAACCTAGGTGCTTACAGACTCTCCTACATTGAAGCTATAAAATAATCTGGGTTTTTTGCCCTTGAGTTGACTTCTACAACTTAGATGACAACCTGTTTAAACATCAATGTGTGTCTGGGAATTTGCTCTCCTATGGTTTGTTCTTTTAGGTGTATTTCTAGCCTTAGGTAAAAGACAAATTCTGCAAAATACTTATTATTTTGATAAATATAAATAGTTTTCTGCTTAGATGAATTCTACTGTCATAAAAAATAAAAAATTGAATAAGATAACTGAGTGATTTAAAAAAAAAGAAATTATCTCACTTAGCTGAATAAGATATCCCAAAGGACATTTATTAAAGAAATCCTATGAGTCAGTCTGAGATTTGTTATGTTAATGAAAAAAACCCAAAAAAAGCACAACTCCAAAACTCAAAGAAACTTGCTGATACTGTAATTGATTTTGGCTAACTTCTTTAACAACAGTATGGGAAAGACATGGCCAGCTGTAATCACAGACAACGATGAACAATTTTAATATTAATATAATTGACTTAACCTCTTGGGGTTTCCTTAGTTAGCTTTGACACAAATTTTGAAAGAGTAGGTCACTAGCAGTTTATAGGCCACCATTTGAAAATCATCCTCTGGCCTAATGTTCTGGAATTAATATCGAGGTAGTAGTTGAAGTACAGTAAGAAATACAGTAAGATGATCTAATTTACTCCTCCTGACTTTTTATTAAACTCCAATGTTACAGTGAATAATAGGATGTCAAAACAATCTCTGTTTGCCTAACAAGTGTCCAGCAAAAAAAGAAGTTTAGGTTAAAAACTGTAAGCTTTCATTTCTGAGTTCCCATTTCACACTGGAAATATTCCAAACATGCTGGAAGGGCTTAATGGTTTCTCTCTATGGGCATTACTTGTGCTGCTAAAGTCAAAATCAATTTTGTATTGATTTAATCAGAGTAAGATCAAACATCTACTCTTTCTTCAGACCTACTTTGAGTAGGACAGATTCAGCCAACTGGAATAAAATAAAAGCACAACATAACAGGTTCTCAGAAAGAGCTTTCAGTGTTAGCCATACCCGCAATGGAACAGCATTATCCAAAGCTGGTGTTTTTCCCACTTCCTAACCCATGGCTGCAATGAGTGTTGTGTAGTGCATTTGCAGTGGACTTCACACAAGTAGTGAAGGACCTAAGCAGGCACCCATCACCCTCACCTCACTGCATCATGGTCTCTACTTCTTTTCTCTCTAGGCTTTGCTTTCTGTCACTGTAACTCTACCAAAAGCTGTTCTGTTACACACTGTTTACAGTGCCTGGTTTTCAGTACCATGGACATCTGGAGGCTGGATTTACATGGTAAAATGGCTATGGGTACTATAAGACTCACAGAAAATATCTTTTTATCAAGTCTGTTGGTGACTTCTCAAGACACCACCCATTTTGCTAACTGATCTCTACATACTACCTATTACACGAGTAATAATACATATAATAATAGCTCACACATGGCTATATGTAACTAACATTATAGCTGAGAACTGTCTTTATTTGGTTTTGTTAAGGAAACTTCCCAGTCTGGCTGTTCAGGAGGCACTGCATCAGTCACATGCCCACCACCCCAGAGGGACCCTGCCGGGACCAAAGCCGCTTTGCAGCTAGAGTGATTAGATGGGTACCCCTTTTAACTCCCCACACATCCCACTCGCACAGTCAGACTAGGTTTCCTCACTGGTTCGGCCCCAGGTTTCCCACAGGAGAGTTTCAGTTGCCTTGTTCCTTGAAGACATGTATTCATGGTGGAGTAACACAGAAGCAGCCAAAGCTGGTACCTCCCAGGAGGGACCCTGAACAAAGAGATCCCTGGGTTTTTATCCTCTCGTTGACCAAGCCTGACAAAGTCTGGAGTCCCTGGTTCCTTCTGTGTCACTGGGTGTCCTGTCACCTGGCTGTGCCACATGTCCCTGTGTCCTTCCTTGTGCAAAAGATGGGCAATTCACAGCCTCTTGCCTCGGGCTCCCACCCAGAGCTCAACCTGCAGCTCCTGCTGCAGCTGCACCCCGAGCTACCTGCACTCAATGTGTTCCTTAGCAGTTTCTATATGTTTTATAGCAGTTTTTATATGTTCTATACATATATTTATATGTTTATTTATATGTATAAATCCATTACCAAATGGGGGAGGGGAGTTTATATCATGTTATTTTATCTGTCTTAATTTCATTGCTTTCATTCAGTTTAACTGCCATATTAGCTCATCAAGGACATTTTAAATACTTCAAAACACAAAAAGCGTAAAGAAATTTTGTGGAAAACATGAACTGATCCACATTAATTTTGTATGCAGGGAGTATGAATAATACATTTTTGTATGTATTCTTTTGTGTTGTATAAATTCATCTTTGGCCTTTTACCTTCAACCAATGATATGATTTAATCAATAACCTGTTTTAAATGATCAGCACTGAAGGGCATCAGAGCAACAGGCACAGCAGCTGGAACATTGTCAGAAATTGTGTTAAATATCTATTTCTGCTGTATATTTTCTTTCATTTGATATTTCTGTCATTGTAAAATTGCAGTATAAGGTAACAAGCAATGCTCTGTTCAGCACACAAATTCTCCCCTTCCAGTATCAAAGCTTGATAGGAAAATGTCATGTGATATGGCAAAAGGTTGGAGAATGAGGAATAAGTAAAACAGAAAAACTAAACCTAGATGTCAGTTTGGCATGCAATCAAAGCTGTCGACTTCTAACCACTGCAGCTGCCTAGGCTTTGGTTAACTTCTCATTGATTTCCCCAACTAGGATTTCATCTAAAGCAGCAAATTAAAAACTGAGGCTGAGGGACGGTTCTGTAAATTGAAAAGTGTACAAACGAATTGCTAGCCAATACACTTGGCAGCTTTCATCTTTGTAAAGCCTCTGATTCTGAACCTAACAGAAACTGGTAGAGGTCAGGATGGGTTTTGGGAAGAAGAGAAACAGAGAGAGTATGAAACAAAATGTAATGATTTCTTTTACCATATGTTAAGGAATTATTTACTGAGTGAAGGGTAGTTATTAATGGATGCACTGTGTCTGACAATGGAAGGGGATAGTGAAAAATAAGGCAGAGTGAAGATCATTTAAGTAGAAAACAAAGAAAAACAAACAAGAAGAATAAAAAACCCACTCCAAACTAAAATCAACAACCCACTCTTGTAATAAATTCTTGTGATCTGCAACAGAGTGCAAAGCTGAAAAACATGCAGTAACAG
Organism: Erpornis zantholeuca; assembly: GCA_013400515.1. Taxonomy (NCBI): domain Eukaryota; kingdom Metazoa; phylum Chordata; class Aves; order Passeriformes; family Timaliidae; genus Erpornis; species Erpornis zantholeuca. Next base: position 16,952 of record VZTN01030269.1, on the reverse strand, counting down.
CCATTTCACTTTGTGCTATTTCCTGATTGCTACATTCACGTACCCAAGCATATATACCCAATCCTCTAAAGGAAGGTCCAGGATGTGAGGGTTTACAGTGCTGCAATATATTAGAAATATGACAGCTCGAAACAGCACTGTATTAAACACAGAAAATTGATTTCAAAGACTATGCACTGTTGAAACATTTCAGAATAAAATACTTTCCATTTCTTTCCTACAAAGATCAGTGACTGCTTACCCACTTAATCCCTATCCATGGACTCTCATTAATCCTAAACCAGAAACAAGTAATCTGATACATATTGCAGGAAAAAAAAAAAAAAAGAAACCTCCTTTTTATTCATATTTTCAGTCCTCAGAGGCTACTAAAGTCACTACAAATGTTTTATCCCTCTCTGCTCAAATCAGGTGAATGATCACAAATGAGGAAAACTTTTTAAAGGTCTTAGGTAATGTCTATGTATATCACCCTGATGACAGGAAGAGTAACAAAGGTTTTATCCAGAAAAGACTAATTTTCTGCTGATGAGAAGAATCACTGGTACATACTTGGCCAACTTCCAGTTTAGTCACATAGAGTGAGTAAAATCCAGAAGCATTATGAAGGTCAATGGGAAATGTCCATTGACTTTAATCAGAATAAGGATATCTTTATCTGTGCTACTTTAATCATTGACGAAGCTGGTGCTGAATTACATTTTATATATCGCCTCTGTTTATCCTCAGAAGACACTCCAGCTAGTCTATACTGACATTTCATGTCCTTATTCAATTTCTGCATTTGAAAACTTATTTAATTCTGCCCTAAGTGACAACCATGTGGGCTGGTTTTTACAGGTCTTGCTGAGGACATAATCTGATGTCACATGGCGTAAAAAAGAGGGACAAAAACTATAGGCATCCATACACCACTTCAACCTCTCTGAGCAGTTTTCCCCATCTTCTTTAACAAATGCTTGGGTATGATTTTGAAAAAAATCAACAGCAACTAAACACCCAAACCACACAAAAAAAAAACAAACCAAACCAAAACAAAACAAGCAAACAAAGAAAAAAACAACCACCCATCAAGCCAAAACAAACAGCATAAAAAACCCCAAACAAAATAAAAACATTATGAACTTGAAGGTGGTTTTGCAACCCTAGGCTCAGATGCCCAAAGTTAAGTATCAACAATGCAGGTATTTAAACTCCAGTTTTAGGCAGTGAAGTAGTAAGGCTTCAATCCATTGTCTAATCACAGGATGTGCTAACATTTAATATGCTATAAAGCAAGTTGCATACAGTCAATATTTAGGAGAATTTAAGAAATATCTCAAGTAAACATCAACAGAAAAAAGAATTCTGACACACAATCTTCATTCAAAGGAAATGTCCCTCCCTCCCCCCCCACTAAAAGATTAAAATTTTTATTATCGTGGATCACAGTTGCAGTCTATTTTTATCCTACTTCACCTTTGCATTTAACACTGGATCATAAAATCTGTGAATTCTGGAATATAATGTTCTTTTTAATTCTTTCTTCCTCCAAGGAAAAATGCAACTGAAAAAATTTCCTTCAGTGTGGAAAGTAATTTTACTTTATTAGGCACAGAACAGGTGAAGAAAACTTGTGAAGAACTGTTCTTGCAAATACTTCCTCATCTCTCCCACCTACAGTGATAATTATTAGTTTAAGAAAACAAAATAGCATAAAGAGTGGTATAAACACAGGACTGTCCAAGAGACTTCTCATAAAAATATACTATCAAAAAAAACCACTTAGATAACCTCTGTGGCATCCCACCTACCAGAAAAGACAGACATCTTAGTAATATAAAATAATAGATATATCTTCCTTAAAATATTCAAATACATGAAAATTATCTCTTTTTTTTTTTTTTTTCCACAAAGAAAAACAGCTTTTAAAGAAAATAAGTCTGTGGGAGTATGCAAAAATGTCTTTTTTGATAACAGAATTCAGTACTAGATGTCAAATGTGTTTCGAATACTACATGCTGATGATTTTTAAAATTTATTTTATATATGATTATAGTTCTAGAAGAAAAAGATATGAACATTGAATCTGTTTAACTCCTGTGTTTTGAATCCCGGTACAGGACCAGCCTTTCCAAAACATTTCAACACTTTCTTTACAAAGAAGAATAAATCATCACAATCAAATTGGCCAGGCATATGTATGACTGTTTTCTGTTTCTCATTTCAATGATGTTCAAAAAACCAAAAACACATTGTACTGTTTGAAAAATCAGATTGAAAGATAAGACTGCCAGTAAGTCATGTAGGAGATAAAAAGCTGAAGGCAATACACCAAATCAAAAAGATAATTATTCAATACTTTAAGAAGTTTCTTACATTCTCCTTTTTCTCCTGCTGTGCACAAATGCAGAAAAATATACACAAACTTGTCTGTACTCTCCATGAATTTTCATACAGTATTTAAGCATATTCTGTATGCACATGGTAAACATATATGCCAAAATATTTTTGTGTCATGATATATCTAATAAAGTGAGCCAAGACTCAGCCTTTGAGAGAAGCTTGCAGAGAAGCTTGCTAATCTAGTGAAGAGTGTTTCAAACATGTAGAGATGGTGCACAAGTGATCTGAGACTTAGAGGAGGGATAGGAGAAAGTGAAAACATGTCAGGCACAAGCATAACACACAGGGATCCTACTCTGTGAACACAGTGCAGCTCGGGGGCTCACCTCAGGTGTCTGTACGCAAACACATGTGGAGCTGGAAACAATCCTAGGGGGTTCCTACAGGCTCCACAGGACAAGTGAGGAGGAGAGGTTGTACTCTATAGACATGGACTGTTTGAATTCATGGAGATTTGCACCGGAGCAGGTGACTAACAACCACAGAGCTGATGGATTGAGATCAGGCTGGGTGCAGTTGATGCCTTAAATGGCGACCTAGAAACAGAGACTAGACAGGAATAAAGGAATAAAGGAGGGATTTATTTGAAAGGCCTTCAGATGTACACTCTGGGCTCCAGAGGCTCCTGCCTCAGTGGATCTCAGAATGCACGACAGGTCACAAGTTCTTCACACTTTTATATCAGCATCAATTCACCAACCAGAACCCAACCAAAGATGTGATTTTCCCAAGCTTGCCCCTCCTCCCCCAAGATGATAGTTTACAGGCCTTGGTCTGGATGTCCTTGGAGAGAAATCTAGAGAGGCTTTGTTATGTCTATCTTAGCATGAGAGAACAGCACTTAACAAGCTACAGGAAACTTCAGAGTTACACTAGCAGTATGGGATTTGAAAAATATAAAAGTTAAAATCTAAGGCATCACAGTGATGAGTGTCTGATAGCAACTGATTGATGCAGAAGAAGAAATGAAACCTCCTTTAGAAAACTTACCGAAGCATCACAATCACAAGGGTGGTTCTCAGAGGAGATAAAAATCTCCCACCATCTTCTGAAAGGGCAAAGTGGTAGAGCACTAACATTTCAAGACACTTCTGAGCAGCATCAAGAATTGGCTGTATTTGATAGAAGTGTACAGATGCCTGACAAACTGACTAGAATACACACAGTTGAAACTATTACTCTAAAAAAAAAAAATTACAAACCTTTAGGAAAGTAAACTTAAACCTAAACTTGTTAAGGATCTGCTTGGTGGGGGTCTAATGGGACTGACCTGAAGGGTAAAGATGCTCAGGAGGGCTGACTGATCATCTGTGATAACTTCTTCAAAGCACAGGAAAAGTCCAGTGTGAGGCCCGGGAAGTCTAACATAAGGTCAGTGTGGATAACGGGGAAATCCTGACTGTGCTCAGCTGAGTTACAAAAGCCAATACTGCCTTAGAGTTGGCACTAGTGAGGACTATGATGCATAAAAAGAAAGTTAGGCTATCAGCAAAAGGAGGACAAATGAAAATGTGGGGCCGTCACTCAAACTGTAGGGAACCTTGTGGCAAAGAACATGGAAAAAAATGAGGTAATAGATGCCTTTTTTTCTTCAGTTTCTAGTGGTAATGGCTGTGTCAAACCTCCCAGCTCCTCTGAGCCTGTGCCAGGGTCTAAGAGATTCAAGAATTATTCCCAGTAGAAGATTGAGGCAGAAACCAGACAAGTGTATGGGACATCAGCAACTGTTTATAGTCTTACAAAAGTCTGGGTCATTAGGGTAAGGTTTCTGATGACTGGAAAATTTGTCCACTTTTGCAAAAAAGAAGGACAAATATTGGAGGAACTGCAGCCCAGTTAGCCTAGTCTCACTGCTCAAAAAAAACTTCCTGGAAGCTACACCCAGGCACATAGAGCAGGAGGAGATCCTACATGCATTTACCAAGGGCCAAACATGCTCGACCAACCTGACTGTATTCTGTGATGAGACTGTTGCCTTGGTGAAAAAGTGTCAACTTGATCTTAGTTATGCTTTTCTAATATTTTATTTTATTTTGTCCACATTAACAAATTGGTGAAAAAATGTTTTGGGTGGGTGGGCTACCAGGTTGTAAAAATTGCTTGGACTGCCAAGTTCAAATGGTTCCAATGGCATCTTGTTTATAGGGATGGGTAGTGGGGCTAATGATGCCTTTGCAGCCGATGCCTTCATTAATAAGCAGGATCATGAGGCAGACAGCATCCTCTGCAAGTTTGCACACAACACCAAGCTGGGGCAAAGTGCTCTGCATGCTGGAAGTCTGTGCTCCTATTCAGAGAAAGCTTGACAAGCTGGATAAATTGTCAACAGGTACCTCAGGTGCAGCAATGGCAAACACAGAATCCTTTCAGCATAGATGCTGATCAAGTTGGAAGAAAATATACTTGCAAGAAATAACGGTCTCAGGTTTTAACTTGTAAAGGGATTGCTAAGTCACATAAAGTTTAAAGAATTTTCAAAAAGAGGAAAAAGTTCAGGAAATTTTACTCAAATCCATATTGCACTCTACTCTCTTCCCTCAGAGTGGAAATCCTTGAGTGAAGGATATTTTCAGAGCACAGATTGGGAAACCACAATAAAATTTGATTGCAGGGATGTTTTTTCTAATTGTGGTTTGACATTTAAATTAACACCAACTGTTTGATTACTCAACTCTCTTCCTCCTCCATGATGGATAAATATTTAATGAGAATAATCTCCACGGTGATTGTGAAGAGAGTAAAGAAGTTAATTCCTCCTCTATTTTTTCTCAGATCCCTGAGAAACAAGGTATTATCTGAGGAGTTACAGAATAACTAGCTTTCCTCCAAATCTCTTTATAAGCTTTCACCAGAAAGCTAATATTTATTTAAATATACCTAAAGGAACTTTGCTACCCCGGGAGAAATCCTGCTGAACTTTACACAGGACAACATCTTTAGGGTCAGAAGCATTACAGAATAAGTGTGATTTTTGACTTAAGCTACGTCTTCAATCTTAGTTACAGATGCTATAGCTCAAAGCTTTAGTCTGCCTGACTCAGATGTGCTGATAACACCTTGTTATCAGTATCACTGGAAGGAACATGTGAGGCTTCTTTCAAAACCAGATATGAGGAAATCCACAAAGGGGACTATTACATTATTTCTGCTAAGAAAATATGCCTGAAAATATCTCAAGAAATCCATCAGCAAACACAGTTATTATTAACCTACAACTTCTCTTTAGTTCTATATTTAATTACAGTATGTTGTGTCACGAAGAGAAACTAGAGATAGAAGAATGCTATTAAAACTATATAACCCTCCCAATGTAGAAACTAAAGTAGATCCCCAACAGAGAGGGAAAAGAAAAAACAGAAAATCCCACATGTTTTAAAATATTAAGGTATTACTTAATCTAACATTCATGACTGGCTCTTTCTTCCCTTATATATAAGAGAGAGAGAAAGCGAGATATAGGATCTTACTATTTTATTCACTAAGAATGGAAACATTGTATGACTAAAGAAAGAAAAACAGGAATATATTATATATTGCTGGTAGACAGCAGCCTCCTGCTTCCAATTGCAGATTCTTAGCAAATGTCTTCACCCAGAGACAAAAAGATGCATTCCTTATACTAGATTGTGATTTGCACTAGATGCCAAAACAAGAGTGAGAGAGAACATCTAGATTTACATTCCCTTATGAGCCATTAGACCTGTCATAACAACAGCGAGACAGAAACTAGAATAGTTTTCTTTAACACCTCAAGAGAAAAGAGCAGGCAAAGCAAATATATGAGAGTGTGGAAGCACAGTTCTTCATGAGGACTGAAAGATGTGGTCTAACCATTTCTATTACTACATATACTCTAAATTTTCTACACATATCTCTTAACTTACTAAAATGTAGGTGAACTAGTTGATCAAAATATTGGAATATCGTTTAACAAAACAAGAATAGATCTATCTTCACCCCAGTAGGGCACTTGCTTTTCCATATGCTGCTTCATGTGCTTCTGCTGTGCATCTGTCTCATATAAAACATTAGATGGTTAGATTCACTATCAGTTACAGACTGCAACAAGTTTGATTTCAATTACAGCAAGAGAGGAAAACAGCTTGGATCCCTAAGGGGAGGTGCAGACACCAAAGGGGTGAATCAAAAATGAGAATCGTACGTTGCATGTTACCAATTAGGAAGAGGAATGAAGTCAAGATATATATGTAGACATTTACTTTTTTATAAACCTGAGGTAATTCAGTTTCACTTCATATTTGAGACTGAAGAGCAGTGCTTCTACCCGCATCTATTTAGATTCATTTGAAAGACCTGTTTCCGAAGCAATTTTAATGACAGTTCTAAACTGCAAAGAAGCTTACTTTTGAAAACAAAGACATAATAAAATCTAATTACAAAGAAGATCACTTTTTGTACAACGTTCCTGAATTACCTCCACGTTAAGGTACCTCCTTTACCAGTTAATAGGCATAAAGTGTTATGATCAGAACAAGATAAAAACTTTGATAATTTCTGCCAAGGTTAATAACAATATCTGTATATGCAGACTCCAAAAATTAAAAAGTACAGAACATTCAATTTCTCAGAATCCTAACTCAAATAATTACTGTCATCTAGCTTGAACAGCAGAAAAAAAGGAGGGTTTTTTTTCATTTTTCTTTTTACAGGAAAAGAAATATTCCTCCACAATCTACTGTTTGGAAATCAAGTAATATATGTGGTACATAGTTAAGTGAGATATTTGAACAGTCTCAGATTCTTTCCTTTAACCTTAGCCCATTTCCTAGAATCTGTATCCCTTTCCTCTCTCAAAGAAAGATTCTGTTAATTTAGGTCAAGCTCAGTCACAAGATTTGTGCTCATAATATATCCTCCACCAACCTTCCCTCTGCTTTTGATTTTTTTTTTCTCCCTCCTATACAAGCATACTCCCAGATTTGTGTATTAATATGTTGGGGTGGGAAGCAGTGTTTCCACCTCCAAGGAACAGATGTTAATGTTGTCATTGCCAAAGTACCATCATATTCCTAGAACGGATTGTTTTGATCACATGACACAAGATAAGAATCTACCCAAAACCACAACTTAGATAAATGGAACTACAACTACATCTGCAAATAACAAAATTAACCTCATGTGAGATGTAAGACAAAGCTGCACTTGATGAACTCTGTTACATAATTGTTGCTGGCTTCACACTTTGTAACAGATTTGGGTTGGGAGAGCAGAGTGATAATGCCCTCCCTGACAACTGCTAGCTGGCCTTACATACGGATGGTGTCGAGGACATTGGCCTGAAGCCATGTGCCAAGTGAGGCCGCGCTGCTCACTGCTTTGGTTTACAGTGGGTCACGCCAGCAGCAGGATTTACAAATCCATAGACAGTTAGACAATAGCTCTCCATGAGTGGGCACATCCCTGGGCATGCAGCATCCCACCAAAAGGCTGAGCCGGACCCAGGCACACAGAGCCCAGCTGGCAGCGAGGGCCCAGGCAGGATGTGCCGCTGGGGTGTGTGTCCTGTGCCCCTGCATGGCTTGGATGGGGCTGAAGGAAATGCACCTTTAACTGCTGTGTGGGTGCCTGTGTGTGCACGTGTGCCTGCTGTAGAACAGGTTTATCGAAAGACAAAGTGCTGTCCACACACTCTCATCTCTCCCACATCCTAAATACGTTTTAGATTTTTCATCACTGTGTGCTGTGTTTCCATTCCTGCGTCCATCCCACCCCAGCCCAGTTCCCCCACAAAATCGTGCTGTCTGCATTGCTGCTTATCACCTACATGAGGCAGCTACCTAAGAGTTTCAGCACCTAGTATTTAGGACCATCTAACACAAACATTAAAGTCTGAAATGACTGAAATTGAACTTCAAGAAATAGAAAATCCATTAGGTCTGAAACTTGTTTTAAGGCTTTTTTTTTTGCTTTTTTTTTTTCCATTCTATTAGATACAATGTTAATGGAGATCTGCTTTGCCAAGAATCTTTTTGAAAGAGGCTGTATAATTGCTATTTAGATGTGCAAAGTACTCACAGGTAATTCAGCTGTTTTTTAAAAAAAGCAAGAATACAAGCCAAATTTGTTCATACTCAATAATGCATTGCAAAATGCACAGTCCTCATTCACTCTGCAGATCAACAACATTACTTAGATATTTCTTAGACTGTGAACATCTATCAATATTAAAATTATAAAAATATATTAAAATACCAAAAATGCTGTACATAAGTAATGGCTTGGAGGATTTTTTCAAAGCCTAACATTCACAGGCACAGAAAAGAAGCCTTAATTAAACTAGATTAGACAGGCTACTGTGGTCAGCTACCGAAAAAAACCAAAAGGCAAAGGTTTCCCGTGCCCAATGTCAGCTGGTAAAGAGAATGACTTTTTCCATTTTTTTAATACCAATAAAATAATGGGAACTATTTCACTCATTTGTTGAAATCTCTTGAAGTATTGAACCTAGCTGAAAAAAATTAGTCTGACAAAGACAATTCCTAGGGAAAGGCTGAGAAAGTTACATAAAATGTTCCAGAAATTAGCTTAAAAGCTTAGAATTTTCTTCCTGTTTAGTTAATTTAGTATTTACTTTCTAGTAATTAACATCCAAATTCCTGAAATACATTTCCCTAACACCTGTAGCTCTTAAGACACCAGGTTTGCAATGTGATGCATAGAATAATATACTTTCCCTCAAAAATGGACTTGACCATGATTTGCTACATATATATTGCTCTTAGATTTAAACAAATCAGTACACTACAACCCTTTATTTTAAAATTAATTTACAATGAAATAAAATATAGGCTTGACAGTTTCTGCTAAAGCACTTCACTCAGTACCAGTAAAAAAGGAGATACACCAAAGCCAAGCTGAGGTACATTTAGTCTCACATGGTGCTCCATTGCCTGAATCCACCTCAGTGTGGTGCAACCATTATTTATTGCCAAAACAAGAATTTATAAACAACTATAGGCACATAGATGACTAGTGCTGGGCACTAAATAGAATGGAATATTTCAATTGAAAAGGATCTACAATGATCATCTAGTCCAACTGTGAATCCCATGAATTACTGTGTTCACTTTAAATTACTTAGCTTCAACCATGTCTAGAGCCTTTTTTTAACTGTAAATTTCCTTCGAAATTCTTGTGGTAATCAATTAATTCATAATCACTGCACGGTCTATAATTAGAAAGGAGACAGATAGATATCTAGTGGTTTTTAATCTAGATCAATTTTATAGTATACTAATAGAGATTCAACAAAGTTTATTCAGAATATTTTACACTAAAAAAATGAAAGCAATCCTCTTATCTCTGAAATGCCTACACTGAAGCTAAAATATGCTGCTATTAAGGCTAAAATGTAAAACACCCAGTAGGTAGTTAGAAAATGAAGTTTTAAATTTATAATCTGATACAGGAAACTCCAGTTTCAACAAAATTTTCTTCTGATGTAGCTTAAAGAAAGTGCTAAAAAGTGTTTCCTTTGGGGGAATGAGGTCTATACTACAAAGGAAATAACATTTTATTGTAAATTTATAGTTTAAATAGTTGAACAAATGTAATTAAATATAAGATAAAACTAAATTTAAATTTTATTTATTGCTTTCAACTTTTAAAACACTAGAAAGTTCTGAGCTTCTACATGGAGTTTCCTTGTATTGGTTTTGGAGAGACTCTCCTAAAAATACATATAATGGGCAGATTCTACAGTCCTTCATTTTGCACAAAAATCCAGTGCGGAAACTAACAGATTAGTCTGCATTTCTGCAAAAAAAGTACATATCTGAACAGATCATGGCTCTTCCTTAATGCAGTGCTTTAGAAATCAAAGCATTAAACTCTGGTTCTTCTCTGATTCCCGACTCTGAGAGTGGAGCCTCTGCCGGACTAATTTTCTGAGAAGTCCACACAGTGCTCAAAAGGAGATTGTTATTTTCCCTGGCTTACTGGGTTGGAGTCCAGAAGGAAGTGTTAAGCAAAACTTTCAGGAGGATGCCTGGAGAAGGGTACTGCTCAGTAGGTCCAGCTGTGAGCCATTAATTGCTCTGAGAGGCAGTAACTAACCACTCACTTGTCTGAGTAAAGATAAGAGAAATGGCCTTATTATAAACTTCAGCTGAGAAATTCTCTCTTTCCCCTGTCAGATGCTACTGCACAGTTCTAGTGCACTACAGGCACTACTTCAGCTTTGCACCAGTGTGACAACATTGAAAGGAATGGGAACAAACTTGCATACATTTGCAGCACTGCACTTCTTATGAGCCCTGCAGGAGTTTGGTCCATTGAATTCAGTGACAGCAGGACCCAAAAATACCTGTCTTAAAATTAAATGCTTATTTTATTTATTGCAGGGGATCTTGTATCTTACCACCCATGGTTTGTCAGGTACCCAAATCTCCCACAAGTACTTCGGCATATCTCCAAAATTCAGTGCCTAAAAAGCAATAATATTTAAATAAAAAAGATGTGTCATTCTTACTACAGATCTTCAGATCACCCACCTCCCCAAATGGCCCAATATTGGTACTGTAGAAAGTAAAATGTGAGTAAATTTCTACTGAAGACAGATAAATAACTTTTTTATGAGGGTTCACAAACTTCAGAGGACATAGCCTAGTGTTACCAAACATATGGCTGGCAACATTTAAAATGCTACATCAAACATCAGTGTGGTTTCTGAAAGCTGATTGTTGAACATTTTGTTGTAGTCAGGCAACAGATTTTCAGATGGGTTTTTATTGTTCTGTTTAGTGAACTACCAAGTTGTCTCATAATAAGAAGAAACTTTTCTCCTTTTTTTTAGTTTAATGCACTATTAAGCTTTTTATTAAGATATTATTAATCAGCCTTGAGACTCAAAAAAGCAAAACCAGCAGAACTTTGAAACTGCAGTTAAAGCTGTGTTTAATGTGGGAGCATTAATGGATGTTCATGCTCTGTTACTAACTGCTGAATATAAATAGCACTATGTACTACTTCAGGTTCCCTCCTGAGTATAATACTCACACACCCCAAAATATCACATCTCTGAGGACTAGAGTCATAAAGACTGTGTGTATATGACTGGAAAAGAACAGTGGAGGGAAAGTTCTGTAGGTTACTAAGTTTGCAGAACCTTCAAATATGCCTATTCCAAGGGGAAATGATCTGGTTATTTAACCCAACAACAGAAAACTACCACGATAGTTCTGAACTATCTGAGCCAAAACAACGGGTGCATTTGGAAGGACAGTCAGAAAGTCAAGTATCAACACAGCACCAGGCCTTTGCACTGTTCTGTTTTATTTGAGAAAAGAAAGCTTCCCGGAGAGAGAACATTACATTAAGAGTAATGTTTTCGGAAAATCGGACAATTTCAAATCCATTCTCTGTAGAGTAATATGCCCAAATTGCAAACAAGCACTCTGTGCCCCATATTCAGAAAGAACATTAGTATTCTGTACAGAATGGTTTATCCACTCCTTTACCACTGTATAGTGAGCAAAATCCTCAGAACACTTTACATCAAATAGTACTTTTACTTGCAATGGAAAACACATGTCTCTTCCAAAGTACTCCCAACAGGTACCTTGGTTATCTCACAAAAGTTCTGTGTTCTTGGAGAATTGTATCACAGTTCTGAAAGCTTTTTCAAGAAATTCCCTTGAAAGCAGAAACTCATCTTAAGTATTTTATCTACCAAAAGTATTCTCCTATGATATCTGAAGTCACATTTCTAAATAAATTCAGGAATTCCCCTCTTTATCATCTAAAATTTTAATTGGGAAAAAAACGCACAAAACAACCCAACCCGCAAAACCCAAAATTAAAATGCTTTAGACAACCAGAAATGTTATTTGGTCTTAGACAAGCAGAAATGTTGCTCGGTCTTACACTGCATGAAAAGTCACTTACATAATCCATGGAGATTAATAGGGATAGTTTAACAATAAGGTAAAGCCACTGGGAATGCCTCATTCTAAAATCTGCCTGTATCTTCTGTGATTTTTTACATATGATTGTTTTCTTCATTTACATGAGTACAAATGAAGAGCAATTCACCCCAAGGCAATCGAATTAAACTGGTTAGAAGGTAAAGAAGCAGTCCCTGTGGAACAAACTCTCTTTTGGAAGGTATATTGCACAGTTTATCCACTTTGATAAAGTGATGAGTTTTGAAAGCATACTCCATATTACTTAATACCTCCGTACTTCTTAGAAAGTCACCTTTACAGAAATGTCACCTTTGCAGAAATAATAAGTAGTTTCCTGAAAATAATTGGAAAGGAATTACAAGACAAATTTCTATCACAAATAATGAATATTTCTCCTATCTCCTTAGATATTTGAAAGCTTAGGGCGACCATCAAAAAAAACCAGGAATGAGCAGGAATAAAATCTCACTCACGTAACAATTTGCAGATTGAAAAGACAAATTCATAACATCATAAAATGCAATGCCTTTTTTCTACAAAAAGCAGACTACTGGTACCTCAGAAGTGAAATATATCTCTCTCACTTTCCCGTGCTTTGGGAATGGCTGAGATCATACATATTGCAGGGACAGGAATGAGAACCAGGGAAACAACAGATTCACAATAGCTGCTCTGAATCTCCATTTTTTTTTACAGCTTCCCTGTGTGCACCAGCACCTGGTAGAAAGCTGTGCAGAAAGTCATCCCTGCTCTCAGTCTTCCAGTGGCAGTTCCAACCACAATTAAACTTGCACCATACTCTCCATTCAAATAAATTACAGCTTGAGGCTGAAGCAAAAAAAAAAAGTTTTGATACAGAGGAGAGGAAAAAAAGTAGTTGTAAAAAACAAGTAAAATAAATCTTTTTTTTAAGAATTACGAAGATTGATGTTCTTACAGGAAATGAGGCCCTTGTTCTTGAGGTCAGTGTAGAAAATTCTCCCATCAGCTGATGACTTAAATTCATAATTCCTGCAATGGCTCATGACTCCCATACATTTAAAAAATAGGGTTGGATTCATGAGGTCTTAAGAACATATGGCTTTCCTAAAAGGTGTTGATAAGTCCACATAATTTAAGGTATTATAAAACATGCAAGATTTGTTTCTGTAAAAGTTAGTACAGTTTTATCTTTTTCCTTCTAACTCTTTCTCTATTTCATGAGCTGACATCAGCAAAATCTCTCAACCAAAATGCACACTAGCTTTTTATTTAATTTATCATCCCATATTTACAAACAAAAATGTTATGGTAATATCTTGAGCTACACAGTTTGGATGGAAGAGTGAAATGACAAAGTCAGCATCAAAGATGAGATTGCGATCCACAGTAAGGAAGATAACAGAAAAAACTTGCCAATTGCTTTTCCCCAATAAAATGAAGAGACAGAAGTACAGACCTCTAAGTGTAATGAAAACAACCTACTGTGTCATCATTTTATGCAAGAAAGGGAGAGAGAAGATTAGCCTAAAAGTCCTACAATAATATGGATTTTTTCAGCTGACAAAAGCAGTACTATATAAAATCTTTTCTGTGCTTTATTTCTAATTACCTTCTATCCTTTAATGAACAAGAAAGCACTTGATCTTGAAAGTCCTTGTGCAGTCAAAACTCCCACTAAAATTAATGGGATGTTTTTACCAGCCTAAGAGCTCTGAGATCAGTTCTCATACTTAGCTCTTTCTAAGCTACTTCCATTAATCAAATTTCTTAGGTTTTTTTCCTCTCCTTTTCCACTAGGATCATATATTAAAATATACAGACACTAGAAATCGTAACCTCACCTCAGGAAGAAAGCCTGCTCTACTTTGCTATCCTCAAAAGTTTAGCTCAATTTCACAAAAAAACCTCTGATTCTGAGGAACCTTGATTACCTGGATACCCAGTACTTAATTTTGGCCTCTTTCAATAGTTCTGACAGATGTTGTGACAGTGCCTGTGGAAGTTAAGCTGTCGGAATTACACAACTGAAATGCACAAACACAAACTTTCTAATCAGACAAATCTCACTGAAACTAATAGAAGAAAACATAAGGGACCCTGAACTCTCACTCCCAGAAAAAAGGACTTAAGGGACAAAGGTTCAATGCCTGTTTCTCCTATTGAGGCTCACACAACTTGCAACATATGTCTGACACGCCTAAGATAAATCAAAATGGTTACTTGTATGCCTCAATAAACCACTTCATTTTGCAGACTTATTTTTGCAACATAAACTAGCAAAAAATTCTGTATTCAAAGGAATTTACCGTTTTTATGGCTTTAATACAGTAGCATCCATACCCCACCCCTCAGTTTTCTCCCACTGAAGTAGAATAGGAGGGTCTTGCATAAAAATAACAAAAGATACACTGTAACCTGTCAAATGGAGTGGTATTAACAGTGTCCTAAGATAAAGTATGAGACTCATTTATGGCTGACCATTAATAGGTCTTAGCAAGGATAATCTTCTTTGTTGTTTTAATTTTTTTTTTCTCTTCAACAGCATAGTAATGTGTATATACATGAGAAAACTGTCAAGACACCATGGCATTTAATTGTTCATTTAGAGAACCTGTGAGTGACTGCACCAGCAAACAGTCATAGCATGGTACAATTCTGTAGGGACTCTTACATAGGATTATATCTTCCTCTGAGGATGTTATAATATCTGTGAACATTCTGTAACATTGCCTTCATTTATGAGAAATTCAAGCACAATGAACTTCTGATCTTTTAATTATATTGAAGACATAAAAGACCCAGCAGATGACAAAATGAAGGGGAAATAAGGATGATGGACT